>CALYLW010001528.1:0-195532 GCA_944989445.1 Ampullaceana balthica
CTCATAAATCTATCAAGCGGCCACGCCCTTGTATCAATGCAATCCGAATGGACCACAGAACGTGCTTAAACCGCACGTCTGGTCGAGGAGTGAGCTATTAATTGGTGTATATACATCATTGTTGCTTGTAAGGAAAGTCACGTGCTTGACTTCACGCTCAGTTGCGGCCATGCCGATGTTGGGTGGTCAAATGCACATAAATCGTATCAATAAATTCTGAGTCGGACGTAGGACGTGGGAAAACGCCTATGCGCTCACGCCCGGCGACCACGCCGATGTATCAATGAACTCTGAATGGACCACGGAACGTGAGGAACACACCTAACACCTCACGTCTGGTTGATTGGGTCAGCTATTAAGGGGCGTTGGTTGTAAGGAAGACAACAGTTATTTATCATTGTGACTTGTAAAGAAAGTCACGGATAAACCCGGGAAAGAATTTGTGGGGGGAAAATTAAGGGTCGAAGGTTAATAGATTAAACTTTGACACCTTGAGGGAAACCGAGGATATAAGGCGAGAGTTTAGAGTGTTTTAGGAAGAAGAACCCCGAGAACAACACCGGAGGGGAAGACCGGAGAATAACACCGTAGAACGATAGTCGGAGATCAGTGCTTAGCTAGCTTTGCAGGGATAGTATAGGCTGTAGTACAACTGTACACTGTGTTTCCATTGTTAAAATACTTAGACATCAGTTGCTGTGCTAATATTAGAAAGTTTTCAGAATTCAAATAAATATTATACAAACTATAGTCCTCACGACCTACCTGCATTTCATTTACTTGTGTGTGTTAATTGTGAAGTAGCTAACAACCACCAAACTAACAATTCATAGCCACCACCACTCGGCTACATATTTTTGGCGCTGCGAGCAGGGTTCTAAAGTGAGGATAGTTTGTGATTTTGTGATAAGTAGTGAATTGTTTGAAATTCTCAGCCATGGAACAGGAACAGATACAGTTTAGTCGTCTTCCAAAACTACCGAAGTTCACGGGTGACAGCGGGGCAGAACCCTTCGTGAAAGAGGCACGACTGTTACTACAATTACAGCCCATGTCCTCTGCCACTGCGGTTACCTGGATCATAGGCGCCTTAGAGGGGCGTGCCCGCCAGGAAGTGTTGGACCGGGCACCGGAGGAGATCAATACCCCTGAGAAACTGTTACGTCTGATAGTGCAGACATGGGGTGAGCAGAGAGACGCAAGCACTCTAACAGCAGCCTTCTACAGACGTCAACAGGGCCTGGGTGAGACAGTCGACGATTACTCAGCGGCTTTAAGAAGTCTTTTTCAACTGGCGAACTCTGCACGACCAGGCATCCTGGCGGACGACATGCTCCGAGATGTTTTCATCCAAGGCCTTCAGCCAGCCACCCTACGTCGTGACATACGAGCATATGCCAGATTGCACGCTGGCAGCTCTTATGAACAAGTCAAGAAGGAGGCTCAACGCTGGATGAGAGAAGACTTCTCTGACGTCGCCGCCACAGCCCAGCTCCTGGCAGCGCCCCCTCCCGACCTCACACAGCTGACAACCCAGCTACGGGCCTACATCGATCAACAGGTTGCAGCGATCTGGGAAAGGCACCAGCCATCCACACCGCAAACCGGAGAGAATCCTGATTCCAGGCCAGCTGAACCTCCATCAGCACCCAGACATTCCAGGCCAAAGAAGCGGAAATCCCGTCACCGAAAAAAGGTATGTCTGTGGTGTGATAGAAAGGGCCATGTTGAGGTTAGCTGCCGTGCCAAGAGGAGATACCTTATGCACCACCATGACTCCCATCAATTCTTGACAACGCCAGGACTACCTGGTTACCAGGAAACTGTGGCCCAGACAGTTCGAATACCTGTAAGGGTCATGCCAGTCCAGTGCATGACAAGCGTCACTGCAACAGCACGCTCCATGACAGCGTCCGTTGTTTACGACTCAATGACGACCTGAACATGGCAACGAGTCACACCACTCATGACTGGCACCGCACCTCACGGAAGCCACGTCGTGTGAGCAGCGAAACGTCAGCTCGTCCACTTAAGCCCAGGGAGAACACGAGCTGTGGTACCGTCTGCAAGGTGAATTCAAAGAACGGCCAATCAAGCGCCGTAACACTTTGAATCGTCAGAATTCAAATAGTGGATATCAACCTCCAGATATCCCACTACTCTCCAAGACGACCTATCAGGCCGATTGCTTTCAGCGGCAAATCCCCACAAGAGAAAGCTGTAAAGCAAAGCATGTGCCTACGCCTTCAGAGGTCTACCTTAGAGAAAGCACAAGAGTTTCTTACAAAGGCCCTATCAGACCTAAGAGAAAAAGATATAGGCCTAAGAAGAAGCTCTCGACCTCGAATCCAACCATCAACAGCTCTACACAGGCCAACACTGTGTTAAAAGAGCCTGTCAAACCCCAACGGTTTAATTACATAGCAGACTTGGGTCACCGATTCAATGGTCAGAGGGACTTCACCATATCACACCATGACCACTCGCCCAAGCAAATTCAACCTAGTCAGTGTATCAATAAGCCAGAGTGTACGGAGTTCCCAGAAGACCTCGGCTATGATACTGACCACTCAAGAGATGTGAAACAACCTCCTCAAGCTAAGCCGCGCAGATCACTCATGATGCAGAGGTAGCGGACACTATGAGGTACCCTATTAACAATGATGTGACGTCACCATAGCGGAATCATATCATTGACTTTTAGATTAGTGTTTTCATTTATAATGTTTACATACGTCTCAACAATTTTGGATGGCATTCCTATAATTTTAATAACATGTGGTGCCTTATTCTATAGCTTTATACACATCTTAAAATTGTTAGCAAATAATGTAATTTCAGATGATTAGATTCATTATTTTAGCTGTTAGATATGTTTATACAGGTATTGCTATTTTATGTATTGCGATTGGTAGAGATGCTTATTTTCATGTAGCAAGGCACAGTTATGTGACACTAGTACTACTAGTACAGTGATTTGGGTATAGCTCTTAAGTATAATCTTAAACTGCACCAGCGAGGGCGCTGGATTTCAAAAGACTGGGGTGGATGTGGCAATGCGTTCAGAATTTTAGAGTGCCTACAGTAAATAAGATGCACGATAGTTTAACATGTTACAGTAAGCCCACGCCGATGCTGGATGGCCAGCGAGGGGCTCATAAATCTATCAAGCGGCCACGCCCTTGTATCAATGCAATCCGAATGGACCACAGAACGTGCTTAAACCGCACGTCTGGTCGAGGAGTGAGCTATTAATTGGTGTATATACATCATTGTTGCTTGTAAGGAAAGTCACGTGCTTGACTTCACGCTCAGTTGCGGCCATGCCGATGTTGGGTGGTCAAATGCACATAAATCGTATCAATAAATTCTGAGTCGGACGTAGGACGTGGGAAAACGCCTATGCGCTCACGCCCGGCGACCACGCCGATGTATCAATGAACTCTGAATGGACCACGGAACGTGAGGAACACACCTAACACCTCACGTCTGGTTGATTGGGTCAGCTATTAAGGGGCGTTGGTTGTAAGGAAGACAACAGTTATTTATCATTGTGACTTGTAAAGAAAGTCACGGATAAACCCGGGAAAGAATTTGTGGGGGGAAAATTAAGGGTCGAAGGTTAATAGATTAAACTTTGACACCTCGAGGGAAACCGAGGATATAAGGCGAGAGTTTAGAGTGTTTTAGGAAGAAGAACCCCGAGAACAACACCGGAGGGGAAGACCGGAGAATAACACCGTAGAACGATAGTCGGAGATCAGTGCTTAGCTAGCTTTGCAGGGATAGTATAGGCTGTAGTATAACTGTACACTGTGTTTCCATTGTTAAAATACTTAGACATCAGTTGCTGTGCTAATATTAGAAAGTTTTCAGAATTCAAATAAATATTATACAAACTATAGTCCTCACGACCTACCTGCATTTCATTTACTTGTGTGTGTTAATTGTGAAGTAGCTAACAACCACCAAACTAACAATTCATAGTCACCACCACTCGGCTACAGTTAATTTCGATTAAAGCCTAAAATTGAATTGTATGGTGTCATAAGTAGCATTTATTAAACGTACTTGACAATCGAAATAACACTGGAATGTCTTCTTTATATGACATATTTTAACCAACAACGCAAATAGACAAGTGTATTGGCATTATTTGGTTCAAGTGAGGAGCGGTTCTTATTGACAATATAACCAGCCGAGCTGAACAATCGTTTACATAACTTTAGATTGTCTTAGCTGAAATTTCTGATACTGTATATGATGTTTGGTTTGCAGGTGATGTGTAAGCGAAGTGTTAGAACCATGTGTTAAGGACGAGCTCCCAATGTTAAGGACGAGCTCCCAATGTCTTACGGAAGAGCTCCCAATGTTAAGGACTGATGTCTATATGGTATTAGACACCAAGTACTTAAGCTCTAGTTGTCTATGGTAATATTAATTAATGGCTCTAGCTCCCAGTGTTTTAAGTATTATAATCTCGAACTACAATAAATGATGACACTTAGACCTCTGTGTACAACAGTGAGAAAATATTTATTTACATTAAAGAGATACTATACATATAAATATAAAATGGCATTGATTACAAACTATGAATATCTTGACAATAATATTCAGCTACAAAACATATAAAATAAAAGTGCGTTGTGATCTCAACTTAACTTCTTAATTTCACACTAAACAACTGGTCCAGGTCCTTTCTCCTCTTCGGACACCTGGCTCCGCCCCCAAAATGCCTATGCGAAACTGACCACCTGTTCGTCTCGCTCGACCGATAACTCTAGTGGGCGTTCCCAGACTTCAAAGTCATGCCCCCTCAGTTACGTCTTCAGCACTGGTTCTCACTTCGTCACGGCTCAGGGTAGTCTTGCCCACTTTTGCCTGTAGAGCACATCTGGTGCTCACTTCAACACTAAGTTGCACTTGGCTATTCTAGCCCTATGTTACTTCCTTCACTGTAGGTAATACTACCCTACATTACTTTCTTCACAGTAGGCAGGTAACACTACCCTACAGTACTTTTCGTCTCTGTAGGTAACACTACCCTACCGTACTTTTCGTGTCTGTATGTAGGTAACACTACCCTACAGTACTTTCTGAAAATATAAATACACATACATATATCGACTAACAATATATCAATACATCAATCAATCAATACATAAAAGAATAATAACATCTAACTCTAACATACATTTGACTATCCTTATAAGTCTAACAGTCTAACAAACCTGAACCCCTTCAGCAAGGCTCTGCTCCCAACAGTCTATCCCCTTAGAACATAATTCTCAGGGTGACCTGTGATATCTGAGAAAAGAGGATGCCTCATGGTTTCTCCCCAGTATATAGAGGACCGCTCACCCACGCCATCATGGCATCTGTCCTACATTCCTAACAATTCTATTGGGCGAACCTTTGCCCCATGGCTGATGCATGTGACAACTTTCTCCTGGTTGGTCAAACCCTAAGTCTCATCCTCTTGGCACGTGATGGACTGTTTCCAGTAGGTACCAATCACGGCCTCATTTGCATAACTTCGCTTGACCCAAGGTCAACTGTAGCGTTGGTTGGTTCTAACCCATACCCCCAACGGTTCTAAACTTCTAACAATTCTCAAACAATATATTCACGTACTTAACACCATAATAGCAATGTTCTCTTTAAGCAGCGCGGTGCCTAGATATTTGACCGACGCCACGCAGGAGTTTAGAATAACCGCGTAGCAAATTTAGTAAAATATAGCTTTAAAAATGGAAGTTGTGCAACTTTGCACACGAGTTGTTGTTTTTTTTTAACTTTGCACACGGACCAACGAAGCTTAGACTTAGAGGGAAAAATGCATGGTAGGCAAACGATTTCTCTCAATGGACACAATAACCTTTATCAACATTTTGAACATTCACGTCAGTCAATAGTTTAAAACCAAAATGTTCGTGTAATCGTCCTGAAATTAATTTATATTTATCGGCCAAAATATTTTACTTTTTGACTTCCAGTACATTTATAAGTGGTGGGTCGATTAATCGTTAAAAAAAATTAAATCGTTAAAAAATTGTAACGATTAATCGAGAAATTAATCGTTAATTTCCGCAGCCCTAGATAAATGATAACATTAGCTCCACATCCCTTTTCTGTCATTCCTGTGTGTATGTATGTATAAATATATGTATAAATTTATGTATAAGCCATGTATCACTACACTCTCAAGAAGGACGTTGTGTCAATCACAGCATGAACTTCCGCTGGGTAGTCTTAAATAATGTGCAAACTCATTTATTGGCTTTTTTTTTAAAGTTAATAAAAAAAAGTTTTAAAGTATGGGGTGGAATAGAAGTTCGAAATGTAGGCGGTTGAAGTCCAAGAGATTTCAAATTTTAAAAGAGATTTATTTCTTTAACTTTCATTTGCATGGACTATAAAAATATTTACCAAGTTTGAGCTTAACTGGAAATTATTTCAGTTTAAAAGAACACTGTCAGTTATTGAAATATGTGCATACAGGCATACGGTGAAGTGAGTTGAATAAAAGCGTGGCCAAATAGTTTCATCTTTAATTCATTTCAGTTTTTTAAGATCATGAACCCGTCAAAATGGCCCCAACACAACGGCCCCGACACAACGGCCCTCGTCAAAACGGCCCCAGACAAATTATTTCTTGTGATGGTATTACATTGTTTCTTGTCAACAAACAACCGTGATTGGTACCGTTTCGCGTAAAGGCTATTAAATTCACTCTTGTGGTGTCATTAATATTGTTTATTGTAAGCTAAATCAGACACTAAATAGGTGAGTAAAAATACTTTTTATATCCTCCTATGTAATAAAAGGCAAGTTTCTGTCCTTTCTGTCCCGTCATCTATAGCGATTGGTCCCTCAAACACATATGACTCCTACAGCCAATCACTCGCGGAGAAATTTTACATATTACGCGGAGGTTCAAAACGAGTTATTTTTGGTGCAGTTTTTTTGTCATAATTCATTATGTTGTTCCCATCTTGAAGTTATGCCTACCGCTTATTCCAATGACAATTCTGTTAAATGCTTTTTCCTTGATGGCCCTGGGGGGTAGTGGCAAGAGTTTTAAGTATTGTTTGTTTTTTGTTGCTGTTATTGTTGTTGTTGTTTTTTTTTGTTGTTGTTGTTATTGTTGTTTTGTTGTTGTTGCTTTTTTGTTGTTGCTTTTGTTGTAGTTGTTGTTTTGTTGTTGTTTTGTTGTTTTTGTTTTGTTGTTGTTGCTGTTGTTGTTTTGTTGTTGTTGTTTTGCTGTTGTTGTTTTTGTTTTGTTGTTGGTGTTGTTGTTTTTGTTGTTGTTGTTGTTTTTGTTGGTTTTGTTGTTTTTGTTGTTGTTGTTGTCCACATCCCTTGCCCTGCGACGACAATGTCCTGCAAACGCTTCAGCATAACAACTACCAAAACATAGCGTCCATGAACTTCACAGGTCACCCTACACTTATTCCCGTCCTTGGGCGGGCTTTGTTACTAGTTATATAATAAAAGGTTAAGTTCTGTCCCGTCATCTATAGCGATTGGTCTCTCAAACACACATGACTCCTACAGCCAATCATATCAAGTTTACGCGGACGTTCAAAACGAGTTATTTTTGGTGTAGTATTTCTACCAAGACTTTATTTTGAGTTATGCGCGTTGAGATTTATAGTGAAAAGCTCTGTTTTTACGAGTTATTTATTTTAACAATAATGAATAGTATTTTTGAAGTGATGCACATGTATGCCGATCGAGACGGCTGTTGAAGGCGAGTTACAACATGCCACCGAACGGTGGCGGAACGTCCTTGGACGGGCTTGGTTGCTCGTACGAATATAATATTTGATAGTACATTTTACTATTAGTCCATCTATTAGTCCAGGGCCGTTTTGTCGGGGCCGTTATGTCGGAGCCCCATTGTCGGGGCCGTTATGTCGGAGCCCCATTGTCGGGGCCGTTTTGTCGGGGCCATTATGTCGTAGCCCCATTGTCGGGGCCGTTTTGTCGGGGCCATAATGTCGGAGCCCCATTGTCGGGGCCGTTTTGTCGGGGCAGTTATGTCGGAGCCCCATTGTCGGGGCCATTTTGTCGGGGCCGTTTTGTCGGGGCCATTATGTCGGAACCCCATTGTCGGGGCCGTTATGTCGGAGCCCCATTGTCGGGGCCGTTTTGTCGGGGCCGTTATGTTGGAGCCCCATTGTCGGGGCCGTTATGTCGGAGCCCCATTGTCGGGGCGTTTTGTCGGGGCCGTCGTGGAGGACCTGGGTTTAAATAATTGAGAACCTTGGTTGAAATATTTGAGATGGGAGCTGACGGTAGGTAGGCGACGGGGTCGTACATGGAATGTAATCGTGCTTTTAGAATAATGACCGGAAACGAAAAGATTCCGGCCTTTCCTTCCTCCCCCCCCCCAGCTACGGAACGTTGGGTTGTAAGAAGGCAGGGCTAGAGGGTGGTGTAGAACAAGTCGGCATTGTTAAGACAGGAAACTAAATTTTTATTGCCATTGAACGAGACTATATGAAGGAAGATCATTAGAGTCTACCGGGGAAACTAAAGTTGGACATTGGTTAGGGAATGAAAGACTGAGAATTTTATTGCTCACACTGGGGGGGGGGCGTTCTCGGGTGTCGGCCGCATGCCTGTGGACAGAGCTAGAGGACAGACCTAGAGAGAGAGAGAGAGAGAGTCGTAGAGATAGAGATCAAATGTAACCAGAAGTTATACCATAATAAAGAGAAGAACTGTTTGCATTAAATCTGCTTTTGTTTTGAGTGTGCAAGATGAAGAGTCTGGTAGTACGAAGGAGCTTAACACCGTTTTGTCGGTGAACCACTTTAGGCACACACATTTTTTTTTAGAAATTACATTTTTACAGTTCGCATTTTTTAAAGCAAACAATGGTTTCTTTAGCATGCTACATTTTTGTACTTATGTGTCCTAAACAGTTGAGATTCGAGATAGACACCTTTCAAACTGATACTTATTTAAAAACAAAAGACTCTTTTTCTAAGATAACCTCAGACTTTTAATGGTTAAATTTATCACGTATTTTACACTTGAACCGCGTTGAACGCAGGGTGCCATCCCCCCAGAGACATGCATCCTCACTGGTCAGCCAATGGCAGTCCCGGCTGGACAGAACGACAGCCCACTTGTCAGGTTCGGGTGGTCATTCGTGAACACATGTCCCAGCACTCCGTACAGCAAAGAGTCCACGGAGCTTAGGTGACTCCTGGCCTGCAGTTCTGTCAAGCAGTAGTCGGCCCCGCAGACGTTCATCCCCCCGGAGTTTTCCCGCCCGTTTCTGTTGACCGCGAAGAACACAGAAGCGCCCACAGCCAGGTATTCCCTCTCGTCCGCCATGGCGTACGACTGGAGGTTCCACTTGTGGGCGGCCTTGGCCGAGTTGTAGGCGTTCGTGACGCGCTGTTTGGTGGCGGGGTCAAGGCCGTATTGGTGGATGGTGTGCGTGTACTCGTGGGCGAGGATGTTCAGGTTGTGGTGGTAGGGATCCTGGGCTGTGCACAGAATGTTGTCGTCCAGGATGACTGCCCTCTGACCTCCGACCCCTGCGATGTCCTCATACTTCCTTCCGTCAAATGTGCACGTGTGAGCGCATGACCCTAAAGATAGTTGTATTCAGGTTTATTTAGTTGAGTGGTTGCATAGAATTCACAAAACAAAAAATATTCTTTAATAGCTACACACATTTCTGTTAAATGTTACATGCTCGAGCAATCTGAACATAAAACAGCAGTAGTTTGAACAATGTCTCAGAGCGATTATATTGTATTGTATTGTATTGTATTGTATTATATTGTATTGTACACATATTCCATAATTCATCGCCAAACAAGGTTGACGGACAAAGCCGAATTTAAAAAAAAACACACAATAAAAACAAAGAAACGATACATTGAAGTAATCATGTTTAAATGGCATCAGATGACATCGATGACACCAAGTGCTGCGAGGAAAATAACAACGATTGCCTGCATTGCCTGGCAAAATTAAAATATGTTGATTACTTCGTCTGAATTAGCCGTTTGAAGATTCAAAAGGATTAAATAGCGAGTGTTTATTCCAGGCACATATCATTAACTAAGACATGCTAATTTAAATAAATTAAAACATTCTTATATTGATCATAAAAATTTGGATCTATTAATACTTGGAGCTAATAATATAAATACAAAAGTAAATACGTCAAAACAACCAATGTGATTTTTTTTTAAATTGATGATTGTTAAAACCAGATTCCTTAAAAAACCTAAGGCTGGTAACGATTAATTTCAATTTAATAGTTAACTCTTACAAAATTAACCATTAATTAAAAGTTATCCTATATAATAACTGGCAATTTTCTATCCGTTCTGTCGGGTCCTCGATAGCGATTGGTCCTTCAAACACATATGACTCCTACAGCCAATCATATTGAACACGTTTACGCGGACGTTCAAAACGAGTTGTTTTTGGTGCAGTATTTCTTCCAAGACTTTATTTTGAGTTATGCGCGTTGGGATTTATAGCTCTGTTTTACGAGTTATTTATTTTAACTATAATGAATAGCATTTTAGACGTGATGGAGAAGGCTGTTGGAGGGGAGTTACAACATGCCACCGAACGGTGGCGAAACGTCCTTGGACGGGCTCTGTTGCTCGTCTTTAAATAAAATGTAAAAAGACTTCAGTTGTTTCAGAATTGGACACCTATGTGCTTTATTTTACACAACAGCGCTGCTTTTTGTTCGCTCTAACGTCATCGGATAACAAATTACGTAATTACAACAGCAAATTAAAAATACTTGGTTTAAATGGTAAACGTTTTTAAATGTCGGTACCTAAGTGGTAGCTCGCTGGACTATCGAACCGAGACAAAAACTCGAGTCGCGGGTTCGAGCCTCGGTACTGGCATGGCCACTAGGACATTGTGCTAGCCACGCAATCCCCTGCTCGTTAGTGGTGGCTAAATGAAACTTGTGAACGCTACCTCACTTGACCCATAGGCCGTCATGGTCTGAAAATGGGATGATTACCCAGCAGAGCTAAATAAACGCTATAAAGTTCCCAATTCGATTAAAATAATCATAATTTTATAACCTTTCTAGCGTGGTACCCCAGCTAGCATTTCGTAAATTAAACAAAATATATAATAACATGATGGTACACAAAAGCTACGTTATCAGTCAGAGAAATGATTTAAGTAATTTGAAAAGTAAATTTTGAAAAGATGTACTCTTAATGCAGTCTTAAAGGTATTATTGGAAGAAATACTAAGAATGTGTAATAGTAGAGAATTCCAATGTTTGGGGGGCACAAAAAGAGAAAAAAAACGTTTGCCAAATGTTTTAGTGCACCTGTAGAGAAACGTAGCTGATGAGAGGGGGAGTAAACAGAAAGAAGTTCAGTAAGATAGGAAGGGAATGAGTTGAAAAGAAGTTGTGGCAGAGCACGGACTGTTAATAATTAATGCCTGCCTGTACAGGGAGCCAATGAAGTGATTGAAGAAGCGGAGTGATGTGGTTATATTTTTTCGCCTTAAGAACTAGCCTGGCAGTTGAATTTTGAACTTATGAGTGTTACAATGTTTTGTTTTGGTGAACCTGAAAGAAGAGTGTTACTGTAATCAAGACGAGAGATAAGAACACAGACTAGGGTTTTCGTTGCCCTCACTATTAGGTAGTGCCTGACTGAGTGTTGGCAAAGCGACAGATGTGAGTGATGAAGTTATTTGTAGATGAAGTAGACATGTTGTCAGAAGTAATCGTTAATTACCTACGCCCACCAGATTGCCAAAATAGATTCATGAAACCTGATTTCTAAAACCAGATTCCTAAACCCTTTGTTTTTTTTTGTATTTTTTTGTTGTTGTTGTTGTTTGTTGTTGTTGTTGTTGTTTTTTTTAAAGATAAAATAATGATAATAAAACATTTTTTTAAACAACCCCACACAAAATTTCCCCAATGAGTACGTGGTCAAGATGTCCGCACAGACCTGTACACGACGTGCCACAGTTTCCGTTGGCCAAGCTGTAGTACTCTGGGAAGACGATGAGCTTCTCCTGTGCCGTGAAGATCCCCACCGTGGACTTGAGGGCGACGTTCTGGAAGATGGCGGGCGGCATGTACCGGGTCATCCTGATGACATAGTCAGCTGCGGCCGACAGGGCCGCCGTTGACGTGCGAGGGGAGCCGGCGATCTCAAGCTGCACCCTCGCGTGGTCCAGCGTGTGGGTGGTGTGGCCCCCGGCCTCCACGTAAATGTACTTGAAGCCAGGGAGCTGACTGCCAGCCTTCACCTGGGGAAGCGTTGCCAGGAATTCATAGTCCGCCGCAGTTAAAGGGGCAGTAGAGAAGGGGTGAGATCCGTTGGGAAATGGTAAACAATGGGTTCCTGGAGGGATTAAATAAAGGGGGTGGGGAAAAAGAGATGTCTGTGATCTAGGAAAATTCATTCATCAACGCGTATTCAAAGATTTTAAAAGATAAATCTTTTGTTGGTAAACTTCAAACAACTAAATTTGGACATAGGTAAAAATATATAAACCATTATATCTATCGTGTTTTGATAAATCATTTTCTTTTTTAAGTGGGGCATTTATTTCTTCCTTATAATATTATTTTCTAAAATTATCATACGGGGAAAATTAAGGGGAGAAGTACGTTTTAAATAAAATTTTGTAACGCTGCACTAAGTCTTGGACAACTTTTGAAATGAAAACAAAAGAATTACCTGCGGCCAGGGACAGAAGGACTAGTACCAACATCTTCAGCACTACAGCGTCATCAACCGCAACATACACGACTTCCAGTTCCAACAAACGACAAGATTCTCCCGTAAGTATGACCCAACAGAAACGGTAATGTTCACTGGATCTTTGCTCTGCCTTATCTCTGGCTTGATCCTTTATCGTACATCTAATCAACACAGTCCTTGCTATGACAACGTTTTATCGGCAGTCTTCGACTCTTATCTTTTGCTTTCATAATACACATCTACATGAGTCAGAATTGGAGTCGTGTATCTTAAAATCATGGTTTGGAGTCAAAAGCGTACATATTGCCGTGGTCTAAATAGATAACTCATTTTTACAACTTGTAACATCATCTGTAGCCTTGAAGTAAAAAAAATTACGTATTTCCGTGGTCTACATCATCTGTATCCTTGAAGTCAAAAGGTACGTATTTCCGTGGTCTAAATAGATATCTCATTTTTACCAATTTTTTACATCATCTGTATCCTTGAAGTCAAAAGGTACGTATTTCCGTGGTCCAAACAGATTTATTTTTACCAAATTTTACATCATCTGCATCCTTGAGTAAATTTGTTTGAAATTATCGTAAGTTTAACCAACAGAATAAATAATTTTTAAGTAAAATCCCCTTCAAAGAAGCTTAAGTCATGCCTTTGATATGAATGTGAACACTAACCTTTCTCTTTCGACCTCAAAGCAGCTAGTGTGTCATTTATTATTTTGAACAAGGCAAAAAGTTGTGCGAGATGTTTTCCGAAAGTAATTTCTAGTTTTTAAGTTTGTGGTGCTATTGTTTAATTATCATTTAAAACCCGATAAAGCTGCCGTTCAATTTTAGTTAGCCAATCTGTATGCACTGAACTCGCCATCACACGTCTTTCTAAATCAGTGGAGTCTCCAAATATAGTTCTTGGTACGGAAATAGTATGCGCCTATCGCGATCGGTGTCTCTCATGTGGATTTTAATTGCACTTGAATACACTGCCAAGACTTTCCTCCACCGCAAGCCATGGTAACAAGTCCCTAAAAGGTGCAACATAATGGCGAAATTATTTTCTAGAAATGAAATATAAGAATTTAGCGTCTTTTATCGACTAGTCAATTGCCACTCGACCATCGTGCCTCAGATGCATTTCACGACAAAATGTACGACTACGGTAACTCAAATACTTCTCCAAGAAAATATTTGAATTAAAAACAATAATTCTGATTGATCGCATTTCTGTTCATAATTTAAAATCGATCTGGCGTTTATTCGTGACAGTAAGAATACGAGTTAAAACAAAGTACAGTTTAATGGAAAATATTTTGTAATACAAATTATTTTATAATATGTAAAAGATAATAATACATAAATTGAGAGAGTCCTAGACAACTGGTTTACTATCTACAATTCGACATGGAATCATAAAAAGTAAAGTAGAATTAACCAATGATTTTTTTAACGAAATATATATAGATTAGCGATAGAAGATTGTTTTTTTTTCATTTGAGCTGTGGTCGTTTCTTCTCTGTTTTTGTGCACAGACGCTAACTTGCAGACCTGCTGATAAGAACACGTGACCATGGAAGGCAAAGCTTTGTTGACAGGTATATATTTCCATGCACCATATTGAAGTCAATCACACTTCAGGTGAGACATTTTAACAAGGTATTCACACCTCTTTGACCTGGGATGTCTCTGTGAAGTCTTAAAGCTGAGTGGTAAATAATTTTAATCCATACCGCCGAGATGTGTTGCTGCTGACGGTATGTTATAATGTCAACTTCTCGTTACAAAATCAAATATCTATTCCAGGGGTGTGGCCATACCTCTAGTAACTGAGAGCCATTTTCAAATATAAAACAATTGCTGAGAGCCGCATAGCAGCACTATGGGTCATTAAACCTGGAATGGAAATCTTCCACTTATCATTGTAACATATCTTGCATAAATTGTACGCGAGCCGAAATGTGAGCACAGAAGAGCCGCATGCTGTCATTTTTAATGATGCCAGCCACCCACCCCAATCATTAACGTGTCGTCTCTCTCTCTCTCTACTTCAGTTTTGACAACGTTGTGGTACTCGGCGCCTTGGGTTGAATGCGTCTCTTTCTCCTCCCGTCCCCTCACCGAGCAGGACTACCGCTACCTTCAGACCCTCCCCGCTGGAAGAGCAGGTACCCAACTCCCGGGTTTCAAGTACCTCTACGTGGATGAGAACCGTAAAACGAACGAGACGCTTGACCCCTCCAGGGTCCAGCTGGAGATTGCCGGGTCGCCCGGAGTCAGTGACATTGCTCTTCAGGTGGCTGCGGATGACGTCATCAAGATGACGCAGTATATGCCTGATGACATATTCCGAGCAGTGGCAGCCAGCTCAAGTTTGGGCATTTTCTCAGCTCACGAGAAACTTATCGTGTTCCCCGAATATGCTCACCTGGCCAATGGAGATTGTGGGGCGTCTTGTGCAGGTAAAGTAAGTGGTGCCAGGGCACCTCACCATGCGCTTTTAGTTTTAGATATGTGTTGTGTCTGTTCAGACCTTAGTGTTTAGATACAGTCATTGAGACCATTGGGACATCCCGTACTGATATGTCATGGGCTAGGTGCAGCCAAATTGTAAATTACATTCATCACACAAAAATACTTTACTTACAAAGCGTTAAAAGTTAAATGCATAAAATAAAAACAGGGTATTAGTAGGCCTGACAGGACGTAACACAACAGCGAACGTTTCGGCAAAGAGCCTTCTTCAACGGACAAATAGTACACAAATGAAACGAATAAAACGAAATAATAGAAAAAAACACTTAGCTGCGGTGAAATCCAAGTAGTCCAGTAGAGATGTTAAAAGTTAGCAGCGAGGAATTGTGCATGCCGGACTTATCTATAAAAAAAAATTACGCAGGATGCACTGGATGAAGAAATGTATTTTTGGACAGCTTTAACATTGAATTAAAATCGACAATCTCTTTGAATTTAAACCAGAATAAATTATAAATTTCAAACACCGTCATTAAACCCAGATCAAGTTTTATCGCGGAATTACTGGGACATGATTTTATATCTATATAACGTAAATGGGTAACATAAAAAGTAATTAGAAGGATACCCCCACACAAATGTGAAGTGAAAAAAATTGTTGTTTTTTTCTTCCTGCCTCAGGATCTTGTGCTCACACGTGCTCAGCAGACGGCCGGAAATGGGAGAGCGTTGCCGGGGTTGGCGGGAAAAGAGCCGTCATCCTGGAAGACAACATCCTGTGCACCTCACAGGACCCGTACTACCACAACCTGAACGTCCTGGTCCACGAATACACGCACACCATACACGCCTACGGACTGAGCACCCAGGTCCAGCACAACATTACCGCGGCGTATCACTCCGCGAAGGACACCCACACCTGGACCGTGCCTTCTTACGCCATGAGCAACGAGAGGGAGTATTTCGCGGTGGCGACGACGGTCTTCTTTGCCGTCAACCACAACGGCCAAACGAACTCAGGGGGGATGAACTCCTGCGGATCGGGATACTGTACTACAGAAGTTCTAGGACGAGAACGTCTGCTTGTGAAAGACCCTGCCCTGTACGAAGCTCTGTCTTACGTGTTTACAGGCAACAGCCCTGATCTACATAGCGGATTAACTATATGTCCACATATCAACCCTGTTGTTGGGTGATGGATTTACTTTTTATTATAAAATTATATAACAAAATAAATGTATTCAATTTTGTTTTGTTTATTAAATATGTATTATTTATTTTATTTTTTATTTTTGAATTTGGAGAAGTGAGAGTTGAACCTGGTATGACTGGTATGAAAGTTGAATGTGGGTGAAAAGTCTAACATTTTAATTTATCTCAAGCTTGGACAAAATGGCGAGTATGTGATTTGTTATGAGACAATCGCAGCATTAGCCAAACTAAAGCTGTTAAATTCAATTATGGCGAATTGGGTGGGGGTAGGATGTCAGATCCCACTACGTGGTAGTCCTACTTTTTAAATCCCTTATATTAACTTCGCGGCCGTCTCTCTCTGTCTGTCTCTCTCTCATCATCTCATGGGCTCGGCGGGCGGAAAAACAGAAGTCAAAAATGACCCACTTCCAATGATCCGATCGAACTGAAATTTGGCACACGGACCCGTCTTACCTAACAATGCATCGTATCAAAATTTCAGATCGATCGAACGTACCGTAATTAAATTAATGCATTTTTAGTTTATCCTTATATGAGGTATGTAATTTAAAATTCACGATTTGTTATTGTTTTTTTGCCACGTGAAAGTTTGAGCATTGAGGCGACCCAACGAAACGACGGTGCGCTTTTGTTTACATTTTACGTGTCACTCTGAGCTCGGTCAAGCGAATCGGTGACCAGACTTTTCCCCTCTCCCCCTCCCACCCACCCCTCCCCCCCACCCCTCCCCCCCTAGGGTTATGAAGCAAACTTGTGTTAAGACAGATTCAGTCTGTAAATGTTTGAAAATAATCAATACTGTTAGTTATGTCTCATATATAAGGGATTTATAGTCAAAAACTTTGTTTTTACGGGTTTGTTTTTTAAATCCCTTATATTAACTTCACCGGCGTCTCTCTCTCTCTCTCTCTCTCTGTCTGTCTGTCTTGGGCTCGGCGGGCGGAAAAACAGAAGTCAAAAATGACCCACTTCCCATGATCCGATCGAACTGAAATTTGGCACACGGACCCGTCTAACCTAACAATGCATCGTATCAAAATTTCAGATCGATCGAACGTACCGTAATTAAATTAATGCATTTTTAGTTTATCCTTATATGAGGTATGTAATTTAAATTCACGTTTGTTATTGTTTTTTTGCCACGTGAAAGTTTTGAGCTGACGCATTGAGGCGACCCAACGAAGCGACGGTGCGCTTTTGTTTACATTTTACGTGTCACTCTGAGCTCGGTCAAGCGAATCGGTGACCAGACTTTTCCCCTCTCCCCCCTCCCACCCACCCCTCCCCCCCCACTAGGGTTATGATGCAAAGTTGAGTTAAGACAGATTCAGTCTGTAAATGTTTGAAAATAATCAATACTGTTAGTTATGTCTCATATATAAGGGATTTATAGTCAAAAACTTTGTTTTTACGGGTTTGTTTTATTAAATCCCTTATATTAACTTCACCGGCGTCTCTCTCTCTCTCTCTCTCTCTCTGTCTTGGGCTCGGCGGGCGGGCGGAAAAACAGAAGTCAAAAATGACCCACTTCCCATGATCCGATCGAACTGAAATTTGGAACACGGACCCGTCTAACCTAACAATGCATTGTATCAAAATTTCAGATCGATCGAACGTACCGTAATTAAATTAGAGCATTTTTAGTTTATCCTTATATGAGGTATGTAATTCAAAATTCACTGTTTGTTATTGTTTTTTTTCTGCCCAGTTCCACGTGAGTTTGAGTTGACGCCGACCGTCGTGTTGACGCCGACCGTCGTGCCGACACCCCCTCGCATCCCACCCCCATTTATTAAAGACAAGGGACATCACTCGGTGTCAGTCTGTAAATGTTTGAAAATAATCAATACTGTTAGTTATGTCTCATATATAAGGGATTTATAGTCAAAAACTTTGTTTTTACGGGTTTGTTTTATTAAATCCCTTATATTAACTTCACGGCCGTCTCTCTCTCTGTCTGTCGGTCGTCGTCGGGCGGGCGGAAAAACAGAAAGTAAAAAATGATCCCACTTCCCGTGATGCCATCGAGCTGAAATTTGACACACGGACTCGTGTCACCTAACAATGCATCGTATCAAAATTTCAGATCGATCGAACGTACCGTAATTAAATTAATGCATTTTTAATTTATCTATATAAAATATATGTAGCGGTCGCTATTGTTTAAATTTTACGGGTCACTTGACTTCACGCCAGCCATCGGTGAACACATCTCGTGTTTTAACCAGGTGTACCGGCGTGCTTTTTTTTACATTTTACGTGTCACGCTGAGCTTGGTCCAGCGATCGGTGACCAGACCTTTCCCCTCTCCAACCCGCCCCCACGGGTTATAAAGCAAAGGGAAGTTAAGACAGATTCAGTCTGTAAATGTTTGTCGCGTTTGAACATAATCAAGACTTTTAGTTATGTCTCCTCTCGGAAGGGGTTGGCCTTTACGGGGCCCGGGAGATAAGTAGGGTTGCGGAAGTGGCTGCGACCTTAAACTGACTAACCCCGGCGAAATCGCCAAGCATACGCACTGGAACCCTCCGGACAACCGGGGGGTGGGGCATGGCCTCACCGAGAGGCCCGGTGCTGGGTGTGGGAGCAGACCCATACTCAACAGTGCCCGGCTAGGAACGCCGAAGACAGGAAGACCCTCTGGGCAAGGGGCGGAACGCACTCGGACCGTCCTCAATGGGTTGAAGATTTCTGCCTACCCCCTCTCTATTCTATGGTTCATATATCGAAAAAAGCAGGTCCCGGAATGGACCTTCTAAACCCCTTCTCGGCGGATGGTGGTACGTCGGGTCGGTTGGCTACCCCCCCTCTTAGAGGCATGGTGACGAACGACAGGCCATGTCCAAGCGGTCAATCGGTGACTGGCCGTCCTTGTATGGGTGCGAAGGGCCATCCTGAACAAGCCCTGTTTTACAGTGATGTCTGGCATAAGGCACACGAAGTAACCAAAATACTCCACGAACGGAAAGTGGATGTAGCACTGTTCCAAGAAACGCTCCTTAAGGGGAAGCCGTTCCATATCACTGGTTACTCGCTATACCATTGCAAGTGTGACCGGCGATGTCGAGGTCTTGTCACAGCGGTCCGGAATGATTTAACGATGGAGCTGCTCGAAGTTAAGTGTTACAACAACACTGATACTCTCACGGTGAGAGTTTTCAAAGGCGACGTTGGCTTTACAATCACGAACGTCTATAATACGCCCAGAAATCCAATCGCACTTCCAGTTGGGGAAGATGTCATTTTTGGAAGAACGATAATAGCAGGAGACTTCAATGCACAGTCTCCTGACTGGGGCTATGCCGAACGGAACGCGTCAGGCCGCTACATCGAGGTTGTCTGTATTAATACGAATCTCATCAGGCTACAAAACGCAGACAGTGAACCGACACTACTGCACACGGGGCACAGCACGGAGTCCCGCCCAGATCTAACGCTTATTTCCGCTGACCTAGAGTCGAAGCATAGACTGGAAGTATTAAAGGAAGTTGGTAGTGATCACTTACCAATCCTGATTGAATTTGGACTTGGTGCAGGCAAACCTCGATTTGAAAGAAGGCATTGGCAGTTCCGTAAGGCAGATTGGCGAAAGTACGAGGCCGAGAGCGAGACCAAGCTCGCTCTGCTGGATGTTGCAGGAGACAACATGGATGCCACCTACGGGCAGTTTATTGACACAATCCTTGGGGTTGCGAGGCGAACGATCCCAAGGACAAACGGGAAACAGAAGTTCAGACCTTACTGGGACAAGAGTCTGGCAGAATTGGTGAAGCAAAGAGCAAAAGCACGGAAAAAAGCAGCCAGGCTGAAGACACCCGAAGCTCGTAGGGCGTACAACAGACTGACGGCTGAAGTCCGGGCCGCTGTCGACAAAGCGAAGAAGGCGAAATGGGTAAATACGTGCGAAAAACTCGACCTCGTAGACGGAAGAAAAGTTTGGCGGCTCTTAGACGCATTATCTGGCGCGGGGAAGACAAAGAATTCCAACCCTTTGACGACACCAAAGGGCCAAAGGGCTAGTGAAGTTAAGCGCGCACGAGCGCTAAACAAACACTTTGCCCAGGTTAACAAAAAAGGCGCCAGATCTGATTTTAGCCGAACAATCGACCGAATGCGCAAAGAGGGCTCAAGGAGACAAAGTAAGGGCCCTCAACTAGAGGTTTTCGCGGCCCCCTTCACAATGACAGAGTTGCAAACCGCACTCAACAAGTGCCAAGCTGGCAAAGCACCAGGACCAGATAAAGTTCACAATGAAATGCTCAAACATCTGGGCAAGACAGGCCGAATGAAACTGCTGGGTTTCATAAATAGAACTTGGACAACAGGCACGCTGCCGAAGCTGTGGAAAAAGGCCACAATAACCCCAATTCCCAAAGAGGGGAAACCAGGCGAACACCCGTCCAGTTACCGGCCAATTTCCCTCACGTCGTGTGTGGGGAAGGTAGCTGAACGGTTAGTGAACGCACGACTCTACTGGTTCCTCGAAAAGTCCAAATGCATTCCAATGACTCAGGGTGGGTTCCGAAAGGGACGCCAACCGATGGACCAGGCTCTCCGATTATTCAGACAATCACGAATGAACTCCAGTCGAGGAATCACACCGTTGCGGTGTTCTTCGATCTAAAGCAGGCATACGACAAGGTGTGGCGTGGAGGGCTACTTTATAAGTTGAAGCAGTTAGGTGTTACTGCGAACATGTACAGTTGGATAAAATCGTTCCTTACGGACAGAACGATCAAGACCCGAGTGGGGGGAGTCATTATCCAACGAAGATCGCCTGGAGGACGGACTCCCACAGGGGTCCGCCCTTAGTTGTACATTGTTCTTAGCCTACGTCCACGACCTACAAGGTATTCTGGGGTCACAGAATGCCATGTTTGCTGACGATCTGGCTATATGGAGTTCCGGAAAGGACGTTGCAACCCTGCAGAACAGGCTGCAGGAAGATCTGAATCGACTCGAAGACTACGCCAACCGTTGGCGCCTAGTAGTCAATACGGAGAAAACGGTCCATTCCATTTTCACAAATGGACGGAGTGCACTGAAGCATGAGGTGGTGCTTCAGATATGTGGGAAAAGATTGAATTGGGATCGGACACCAACGTACTTGGGAATCAAACTGGACCAGAAGGTCCAGCTACATAACCATGTGCGTGAATTGTGTGCCAAAGCCACAGCTAAACTGTCCCTGGTGAAGAAACTGGCTAGCACTAGTTGGGGTGCGGATGCAAGACTACTGAGAGCTTTCTATATCGGTAGTGTGAGGGGTGCCATTGATTACAGCATCCCGGTCCAGGCCTTTGCGAGCCGTACGGCCCTAGAGGGTCTGGACCGAATACAGAACCAAGCTCTACGGTTTGTATGCGGGGCGTTGCGTACGACACCCACAGCCGCTGTAGAAATTATGTCTAACGTAGAACCCCTGGCGATAAGGCGAGAAAAGGCAATCATGACCACGGTGGAACGATACCGTAGGTTGGAGCATGACGAACCCTTCTTTCAATTACAAGACCGATGGGTAAAGAGGACCCGACTGAAAAGACCATCCTTCATGGATACGGTCTACGCACTAGAAGACTCAGTCCCCATACCCAAGCACAGGGAACGCATGCGACTGGTCCCTGCTTGAGGACCA
This sequence comes from Ampullaceana balthica, assembly GCA_944989445.1. Classification (NCBI taxonomy): domain Eukaryota; kingdom Metazoa; phylum Mollusca; class Gastropoda; family Lymnaeidae; genus Ampullaceana; species Ampullaceana balthica. The sequence continues at coordinate 22,062 of CALYLW010001528.1, forward strand.
CATGAAAGCTCAGACTTGCCTGAACTACGTTTGACACTGGCAAATACAGCGGTGACGAAAGCCAGTCCCGTCGAGCTCCAGCGAGACGAGACTCTGAAGACAATCGAAGCTTATGGCGATAGTGTGGTAAAAGTCTTTACGGACGGCTCGCGTTTCAAGGATGGCAGAAGTGGATACGGAGTGCTAATTCAATACCCTCAACCTGGACCTGACAGTATCGAACTGTCAGGGCCGTGCGGATCCGCATACAGTAGTCACGACGCCAAACTGGAGGCGATTTGCAAGGGTTTGAAGGAAGTGCGCCGACGTCTAGCAAGAAGAAAGGTTTTCCCGACCGTCGTAGTTTTCACCGACTCACGGTTTTCGCTCGAGACCGTGGGTCGATCCTCTCTGGAGACGAAAACGGTCAGTGTCATTTTGGAAACAGTAGGTGAAATCCTAGCACGAGGCGGAAAAGTAGTCCTTCAGTACATCACTGGGCACAGTGGCGAGCCCCATTCAGACAGGGTCGATAAGTTGGCGAGAGAAGGTTCAGCTCAGCCCCAACCCGATCGCCCGATGACCCAGCTGGGAGTCAGATCGTGGCTTAAGGACCATTTCCGAGAGAAATGGCTACAGGGCTGGGCCTCTGGAAGCACGGCCAGAAAAGTATTCCAGTACATGCCGCGACCGAGCAAAAGCGATTCCTGGTGGAAAATTGGACGTAGCAATCAGACGCTCATAACTAGAATGAGAACTGAACATTGTCCCACACGAAGCTACTTGTACAAGTTTAACACTAGAAGGGAACTGGCCTGTCGGCTGTGTGGCCACCCGGAAGAGACGGTGGCACACGTACTCGAAGAGTGCCCCGAGCTGTGCGGGGGTTTGGAGGACGAAGTAACGGTACCTGCAGAGGGTTACCTCTACGGCGATGCCCGCTTGATGAGGCTCGCTTGCGATAAAATGAACCGGGTCTTAAGAGCCTAGCGGCTCGACCCAAAAGAGAATGTACATTCACGAGTTATGTCTCATATATAAGGGATTTATAGTCAAAAATTTGTTTTTACGGGTTTGCTTTATTATATTTAACTAGACGCCCCGCGGCGTAGCATACGCCGCAGACTTGCTCATAGATAGTGCAAGAAAAAAAGGGAGTGGGAGAACGGACACAAACAGTAGCACGAACAAATGGGAACAACGCGGGTGAACGATGGGGGACCACCGAAGCATTTCTGGTAAGTATTTAGGACATCGCCACAATATATAAACAAATATTACAGCCATGAAGCCAAGTTGGAGAGCAACAACTTCGTCCATGAACGAAATATGCGACCAATAGAAACAGACAGGTACCTGGTGAAGGAATTGATATAACATTGAACAAAGCTTTTTTCCGTGACATGCGAAGCGGTGTTTATGTTTGCTAAGAAAGGGGGGAAAAGAATAGGCATTGACATTTTTAAAAATTAAAAAAACACATATGTTGCCACTTGGGCTTGAACCTAAGACCTTCCGCATGTTAGGCGGATGTAATAACCAATATACTACGAAATACATACACACTGGGCAGGAACTTCCCGAGCGAGAGTCATTCGTCATGCTCGGTTGCACATATTGTTGCTGCTTACTTGCCTGGCATGGTCCCATGAAGAGAATTATATATATAGATTATCCACGCTAAGAATGCGGCTGATGAAAAGGGAAATAAACGCGTTAAAATTAAATAACCCACACTTAAAAGGCTATGTTCTATTTAAACTTTTAAAAAACTCAAACAGCCTATTTGATGCTTTTAAAAAATGTTTAGAAATTGTTTTAAAAAAAATAAGATTCAGAAATGAATAAATTAAAATGTTTGAGACGGAAAATGATCCCCTACTTCTATAATCTATGTAGTCGATGTAGTTAAATGAAGATTGTAAAAATCATCTATTTATTTTTAAAAAGTTTTTAATATCGTTCATAGCTATGCTAACTTTTATAATTTAGACATTAGGCTAAAAAAATAAAAATAAATAGCAATCTCAATGCAATTCTCCTAAATTATGACAATTTTTAAATAATAAGACACTGAGAAAATATAGACAAATGTCCTTTGACCATATACAAATACCGTACAGATAGAACGGTTTCTTGTCACATGATTTACTATTGTTATCAAAATGGCGGACGAAGCGAAAGTTCTTTCGCCGGTTTTACAAGTTACTCCAACTATTAAACAGTTCTTAGAAAAAGTTTTAAAATGTAAATGCATTAGAGAATCTTTGAAAAATGAGTGCGATTCCATTATTTCCCAAAGTAGTGGCGAAATTTCAACAAAGTGTATAAGAGAAATATATAACACTCTTCGGAACGAAGGTTAGTAAGTTAAATTAAATAATTAAAATTAATTCAGCAGTAGTCTTAAGTAATAGGATATTATATTTATACCAGATACGACCCGCGGCGTAGCATACGCAGCAGACTTACTCATAGATAGTGCAAGGAAAGGGGGGGGGGAGAACGGACACAAAACAGTAGCACGGACAAATGGGAACAATGCGAGTGAATGTTGGGGGGACCACCGAAGCATTTTGATCATTTTGGGAAGTATTTCGGACATCGCGACAATTTCTGTCTCGCCACCTTATATACTATATACTCCTGGTGTATTCATGTCCTACTCTTATCTTATCTTATCTATACAGACGCTCCTTCTATGCAGAAGATAGTTGCGTCCTCAGACCATGACAGATGATCTGTGTCTGTTGGCAAGTGATGCAGCATTCACAGGACACGGCTTTGTGGGTTCCACGCATTACCCAGCCGCCTAACTACATGTAGTGTTAGGTACCCATTCGAAGTTATCCCAATGTTGACAAACAAATATTACAGCCATGTTGCCAAGTTGGAGAGCAAAAAATTCGTATATGATCTTTTCCCAGAAATAGAAACAAGACCGTCGTTACCTGGTGAAGGAATTGGTATAACATAGAACTAGGCTTTTTTCCGTGAAATAAATGTGAAGCGGTGTTTATGTTCGCTAAGAAAGGGAGAAAAGAACGGGCATAAACACAGGCCTGCCAACCATTCTGATTTTTCTGGAATTATACATATTTTTTACCCCTGATTCCGGAATTCCGACAAGACATTTAAAAGTACGATTTTTTGACCATTAACAATTTTCAAGTTATAAAAACACAAAAGTTGCAACAAACAAATAATCATAGAATGATAGAGGGGTGAAAAATAAGGGTAGTGTGTATTTCGGTAATGCCACTCCCTAGGTTTTTTCCTACACTTCCGTTATTTAAGCGAACTGCCATTTCTAAACTCTAAATCTTTCTTCGTTGGCCACCTGATTGTTCCTTTTTCTAGCTGCAGTATGATATCATACTTTTTCTCTATTGACTGATTGTCCAGTTTTCTTTTAACACCTCGGGACATTTTTAGAATGGAAAAAATAAACTGAATAGCTACAGGATGTTATCCTAAAGACAAGATCAACAAGAGTGCATGAACTGTCATTGAGCGATCCATTTGATTGGTTAGCTAGCATAAATGTAACCAATGGTAAAACTTTTTATTAGACGCGCGCGAAAATACGATAGTGAGATGATGAGTGGCATCGATAACTAACATTTTCAAAAGCTGGCGATTGGCATAGTACCAGAAGTAACACAGCGCTGAGAGCTGAACGCAAGCGGGCTGTGACATCACCAGCAGACCTGTCGAGACAGAAATTTGATGCCTTCCCTTGGTTATAAAAAATCATAACTAACATTTTCAAAAGCTGACGATTAGTCATGGGGATCGAGATAACCAACGTTAAGTGGCAAATTTGGCCCTCTTTTGTGCTTGAGATATTAGGGTTCGGCGACTTAAAAGAATCGACATAACCGATTAGAAAATGGTAATACAAAGAGAGAATTTGGCGGTTCCAATAAAAAACGTCGACTTAATATTAATAGGGTTGGCGAGTTAACTGTGGTCGAGTTAAGTGGGTTCTACTGTATAACAATCAAAATAGTTAACCGCAAAAATTACAACTGCTGATAAATTAGTAAAGTAAAAGTAGTGAATCTACATTTAACAATTACTTTGTTGAAGTTGAAGGAATCGGAAATTCAGTTTCAGTAATGAGAGCAAAAGTTTTATTTGTATAAATATCTTGCCAATATCTATCTTTTTAATGAAAGAAATGTTTCCAGAAAAATTACAATGAAACAAGGGAAAGCATTAATTTATATAATTCTGATACTGACACTGATACTCTTTTTAACTAAAAAATTTAATATTTAACTAAAATCTATTGCAAAGCTAACTTCTATTGAACAAAGAACTGTTCGACAAGTTCAAAAAGGCCACTAGGTAAATGCTGGAAAACTGAACTCTAAGTAGGTCTGTAAACATTAAACAAATTTTTTTTTAAATGTAGCCGCTTGGGCTTGAACCTAAGACTTTCCGCATGTCAGGTGGATGTAATAACCAATACACTACGAAATACATGTACTCTGTGAGGGAACAACCAAAGTGAATGCAAAAAGCATTGCTGGTCTCAAGTCATGCCCCACCCCTCCTCTACCTTCGCTTGCCAACCGTTAACTGTGATTAGTTGAGGGTCATTCGTCATGCTCATTTGCACATACTCACTTTGGTGAATTATATATATAGATGTACTACCTAAGTAAAATTGATAGTGAAATGGTAAAATAAAACTACAGTAAAAGCAAAGAGAACGGTGCGCTCCATATATGGTATTTTTGGCTTCTATATTATTTTTTTTCTATTTTAATTTTAAAAATAGACAACTAAACCTAACCCAGACCCTAAAACTTAAACTACAACCTTAATTACATTTATGGATAAAATAATTGTACTTATACCCTTTTCAAGTGTAAAAATACAACATTTCATTCCCGGAAGCGCACCGTTCTCTTTGCTTTAGCCAAAACTACTAAGTTGGTATATTTAAGTATAATTCTAGCTTATCTGCAATCATTGTAGTTATAGAATGTAGTGTAACAAACAGTCATAATAATACTAGTAATAGTAAGTAGCAATTACTATTCCAAGTAATAAGTTTAAAAACACACTTGACTTCATTATAATTAAAATTAAATTATTTAGGCCAATTATGCCATAATTTATGGAGAGAGCGAGTTGCATCCTAAAAATAATTGCGGTAAGAAATGCACAGTGCGTCCGAGACATATTGAAAGATTTATGATTTATGGATTGCAATGCAAACTTGTGCTGTTCACTGTTAGCTGTTATGTTAGAAGTTAGAGCACAATGAATTGAATATGCCCTACATTTTTTACTGCCCTTCCAGACTCAGGCATAAACAAACATAATCTAAATTTATTTATTTATTGTACAAGTATATGTTTGAGTCTAAGTATGTTTAATGCGTTTTACTGTGCATAAAATAATAAGCATAGCAAAAAGCTTTCCATTTCAGTCTGCGCACAGATTTTCCAGAGATTGAGAGTGCTACTGGGTTTGTCTTATTATCTTTAATATAAGAAATAGCCTCCGCTCTCTTTCTGTGGCTATGTTACAGTAAACCAAGACCCAGATGCCCCACTTTATAAGTATTAACTTCTTAATTAAGACTTTAAACTGCAATATTAGACTTTTATAGATAATTTTTAATAAAAATGTAATATTTTTTCAGCTGTAAATACTGTAGGCCTAATGGTTTTTATCCCATTTTCACTATGCCATTGATATCTAAGTACAGTACATTAAGTGTATCATTATTAGTAGTATGGACAGTACTACCTTATCTTAGACCCTGTTTAATTGCTTATAACATTCCATTATTTGCTTTTACTTTATTGACTAGGAAAAATAGTTTTTTTTGTTGCTGAAAGTTTTTTACTTTTTTTTGTTCAAATTAAATCTGCTTTATCAGTTCCTCATTTTATAATTCAATGTGGTTTACTAATAGAATGAACTTAAGAACAAACAAAAAATCAACCAATGTTTGTTCCTTATTCACTCACTTTCAATTGATGTTGACCTTTAGTGTTACATATCATTTGTTCTTTTAATCAAATTATTGAATTTATGACTTATGTCTTACAATCTTTTTAAGCCACTTGCTTTGTGTAGGGTGCAATGCTTTATTTCTAAAATAGACCTTTACTCAATTAGTGATTTATCTGGGTTTAACACTTTCTGGCAAGCTTGTTATAAGTTAAGCCAGACAAGGTGATTAACCAAATTTTTAATCTCATGTAAAACCTGTGGGGAAATAGGTAACGAAGTTGTCACACACAGCAAAAATAACATGCACGAAAATCTCAATGAAAAAAAAAGTTTGTGACAAAATGATAAGGAAAACATATAAAGAGTTTTCTCCACACAAAAAAATGGTATGCTTAGCCACATGCAGCGTGCGGGCAGTAGTTTGGCACCTCAGCTTTATGGCCTAAATCTTTTATCTATAATTAGTCTAATGAGACTAATGTTAATATCTTAGCCCAGTCACTTGTTATTTTAACTTTGTCTGTATTATCTGTAAACACAACAGTTACTCTACATTAGACATTGTGATCTTTTTTCATATTTCATACTTTTTATGAAATGCAAAAGCATTTCATTTGTAACATTAGAGTGATAAAATCATGTTGCGCTGTTCAGCTCTCACTGGTATTAACTTAGTTTCTGTGTTAGGTTTACATCCAGAAGTAAAGGGAACTATATTTAGACACTCAAAAAAAGCAAATATTTGTCATGAAAAATTTTAAATAAAAAGTCATTGAGTTGTTTTTATGTGGCTAAGTTTAAACATGTTTTTTATTATCTTAAATTTATTGAATGACTTCTAGCTTTAAAAAAACAAAATTGAAAAATACTTTATAATATTTATATAATTATTGTTGCATAAAGAATTTATGTAATACATATACAAAAGACTTCTTTAGTAAGTCATTAAAATTACGATTAACGATTTAACCTGGAAATGTTGCTTTGATTTTCTTATCTTGCTTAAAATAAAAAGACTAAAAATCTACATATTTTGTAATTATTAGGTGAAATAAAAATTTGAAAGTATATATATATATACACAATATATAAATATTCATATAATCCAAATCTAAAGCATTATGGATAAAAATGTTCACTAATTTTTTTTATAGGTCACAAGGTGTTTTTACATGAAATTGTGGAAGATGCCTTTGTGATACCACAGTCTGTAACTCTCCCTCCTAGGGTGAGCATTTCATCATTAGTTGCCATACATAATTATACTTTGTATAAACTTGACAAATTAAAAATTCTATGAAACAATTGAATGTATCTCTACGCAACAGACTGGATAATGTGGAACAAATGGTACATTGTCTATCTTTTTCATATTTAATTTAGAGAAGCAGGCTATGCTATAAAAAATATAAAAAGCTAGTGGACATTGTTTAAAGATGATTGATATACTCAACAGGATCAATTGAGAAATATTTAATGTTCATTTTGTTTTTACTCACAGAATCCAGAGCTGGAAGAAAGAATTCGTAAATTAAAGATTATGGAGGAAAACAGAGAGTATAAAAGGATGACAAGAAATGTTGGCCCAAGAGTAAATATTTTACATTCATCATTTTTTTTTCTGACTTTTTATAACTCGTTTAAGCAGCAGCTCCTTAAAATTAACTAACACATCAATATTTTTCTTAACAATAAAAATTGTGTAAGATAAAGTAATATAAATATTAAAAGTTATTTTGAATGAAGCTTCTAATTTTTAAATCTAAGTAACAGAAATAAACTAAAATTCCAGGTTTCTTGGGGTTCACTCCATCCAGGGGTGTCTAAATTTTTACAAAGAGGGCCATATTCCATGAAGTACAAGTATTTGGGGGCTAGATTAAGATATGAAAAAAAATGACATAGATCAAGATTAAGTTTCAGATTTTTTAATTATATCATTTCTTTTTGTTTATAACTTGTAAGAGTGATATTAAGTGTGGAAATAAGGGAACAATAAAATTGGTATAATAGAGACTTAAAAAATATCTCATTCTATCATTAGATATAAGTTAAATGGATAAATAATTGCAAAGTTATAGAGTAAGGATGTGTGTTTTATACTACACACCTTGAAATAAATAAAAATGTGTTGAAATATAACTAGGGCCAAATAGTTTGTGTAAAAAATTATGATGTAAACTGAAAAATCTCAGGTAAGTCTCACTAATTCCATGGCTCCCAAATTTTGTGATGTAACACAGCTAATTCGTTCTGCTATGCAAGTAATAAGGAGTAAGAACCTTTTTGTTTACGTATACACGTCTAAATAAATAATAATAATATGAGTGAAAAGTATGTAAGTTACAAAAAATATAAATGATTAATAAATTGGAAGAAGAAAAAAATTAATAATATTTTCTTAAATTTTAATCAAATTTTAATTGATCAAATTAATTTTAATCTATTAAAATTTTTAACGATTGATTTATCGTTGAATAAATATATATAGGTTGAATTTATTGTCTGTCCCTTTTTCCATAGTTTGGAAGGACTTTGACATTTCAAGAAGAAGGTAATTAGATAAATTCAAATCTCTGATACGCAAGAAGGTAATTAGATCAATTCAAATCTCTGATAGGCAAGAAGGTAATTAGGTCAATTCAAATCTCTGATAGTCAAGAAGGTAATTAGATCAATTCAAATCTCTGATATGAAAGAAGGTAATTAGATCAATTCAAATCTCTGATAGGCAAGAAGGTAAAGCAGTTCTTCAGTTAACACGCAGCCTAATTTTAAAAAGTACATTATGTTTACATGTCACTTATTTCAATCATTGCAACGATGGAGAGAAGCCTTCATTTAGTTTCATATCTGGCACAACTGCTCTAGTCATTCAAAATAATCCACCACCTCTCCCATTTCTTAACCAAAGTGTTAGTACACAAAAACTATTTGAGCTCTAAACCAAACGCAACATTAGACATACACCATGGGTAATTGTAGGACGCAATAATCCTCTGAATAGAAAAAAAGGAGTCTAAGATAGATAAGAACTATGCAGTTGTCGATATAGTGATTATAGATATCAGTCCATAATCATCATTTTCTTTCTTTGTTTGTTACCAACAGTAAAATCTTTGAACAAGCAGCTGGTGACAGTGTTTAACTTCTTGGTCACTGTGTTTGCTGGCTTTGCCTTTGGCTATAAAGGGGCAGAAATGGTCATTGGAAATCAGCTGGCAATGGTAGGTTTGTTATCTTCTCTTCTTGCTGGTCAAATGGCTGGAAGCAACTGTTACCATACAATGTAAAGGTCTTACTTCAAATAATTCCACATTTAATTTAGATAAATTGATCCCGAACAAAAATTAAAAAAAAATTTAATGGGAAAGTAAATGTGATGCTCTTAAAAACTACCGTATTTTCACGCATATTCCCCGCACACGCAGATAACCCGCCCAGGCATACCCCGCAGAATTTTTAGATCCTGTAAAAATATTGTAGTATAACCCGCCCACGCTTATACCCCGCACTATCCCACCACATTTGAGAAGTCATATCATGCTGAACCACTCTATTTGAATGAACTGTATATATATATTATCGCTCACCACGTTATAAAATCAGATACGTAATATCTGATTTTATAACGTAAAAACTATTAAAGGTAGATTGTGAACAAACTTACCAGAAGTTATATAGAATCTAATTTTATATTTGTGTTTTGCAAGTAATAGTGCCATTGATTCATTATTCAGTAAAAAAAAATTCAGATACCCCGCCCATGGAGATACCCCGCAGGGGGGCTGCGGGGTTTGTAAAATCTGGTATAACCCGCTGGGAATATGCGTGAAAACACGGTAGATAACAGTTTTTTTTCTTGTTTAACTTACTTGTGCTGTATTTGAAAGAAAAAAGCTTTACTAAAACTTTAATTTAAAAAAAAAGAGGTTTGAAGTTTCATAATTTTCTTGTACTTAAATTTTTTTTATTTAATATGTATTTTTATCTTCAATCATATTAACATATTGATAATGTTTATTTTAAAAAATGTTTAAATTTCAATACATTTTGTGATATAAAGATCTAAAGTGTATTTCAATTTTCAAAAGATCACAATCTGATTTTCAAATGTTTCAGAAAATGCTGTCTGGGTTGTTTGCTGGCCTCGTTGTGTTCTTTGTGGATCTGTACTTCCTGATGAGATATGCCTTGTGATGATAGTGTGTCAATGCCTTATGGTATCTGAAAAGTCTGCCTTGTGATGATAGTGTGTCAATGTCTTATGATATCTGAAAAGTCTACCTTGTGATGATAGTGTGTCAATGTCTTATGATATCTGAAAAGACGGTCAGGGTGGTAAACTTATTGGGCATTTTGAAAACCCTATTAACGTAATCTCAAGTGTGTTGCGGCAAGATTCAATATAAATTTTCATTTTACATGATGCCCAGTAGAAAAAATTATGTTTGAATGTTTCCTATTAAACTGTAGGAGCCAAGTGTAAATAGTTTCTCAGAATAGTGATGACTGATGAATTTTGAGTTGCTGAATGTTAAAAGATAAAACTTATTTTTGTATGTTGTATGGTCGAGCATGTAACTCATTGAAACTTGATGTAACTCTGTGCTGGTTCCTGGATTATTTATTTATGATATATTTTGTTTAGTTGCCTCAATGATATCCTGCCATGACTTGATTGGTTTTTTTTCTGTATCACTTTTTAAACAATAAAATAACGCATCACAATATAATAGATATTTTATCTATTAACAGATTTAGACCAAGCCACAAAGTTTTTATAATAGATATTATATCTATTAATACATCATACAGAATGTTACTGCGATAAAGCTTTTAAATAAAATACACAAACAAATTGTTCAATAAAACAATAAATTTGAGCTTTATTTTAAACTAACACTACAACAGACATTTTGGCTAATGCCTTCATCAGTACAATAACATAAAATAGTTACTTATACAGGATGAGAACCACTGCTCTAGGTAATAGTTCAACTGTTTCTTTGGAATTTATACCTTGTGATTGCAGTCAACTTTCTCAAAGATAAATTGGTTTCAAAATCAGGTTTGATATTTCTAAATGTGACTGCAGTAAATAATAATTATAATAATAATGTAGTATATAAAGTAATTGTATATTCTCATTTTGAATAATTTCATTGTCTCACTTCACATCATCTTCATCTAAATCCCACACAAAATTGGACCAGGAAGGAATACTAAACAATCCATTGGCCATTTTGTCTATAAAAGAAATAAGTAATTTTTTTTAAAAATTATTTGATCCATTGATTAATTAGGAAATAGAGATGTTAAAAAAAGGTTTAGCTCCACTCAGTGGAAAGATAAATTATATGCCCTTAAGAAATAACAAAAAGTCTCCAAGTCTAATACTGTGTCGGATATTCCCAGTGATATAATAGATTGGGTTTTTTTTATTGTCAATTATAACTACATGTATCAACAAAAATTAAACCAATGTTGTGATTATGCCAAGATATATGTAAACTGTGTTTGTTTTTCGTTTTTTAAAATTTTTTAATGGAGTTTCATCCAAACCATCAATGAATCAGAATAATTTTTTTATAATCTGAGGAAGTCTTTTGATATTTCATCAATTACCACTTATTATTATTAAGAATTCATGCTTTAACTGTTAAGTATTACATTTGATTCACTATCATCTCACCAACATTTTGATTTGCTGTCATGCTATTTTAGTGGTTTGAAGAAATATTTTCTCAGGACTGGGTCTGGCTATTGTCAAAACGGTCAACGTCAATAAAGTTTCACCTGATCAGTTAATTGTGCAGATAAAATAAAAAGTGTCTATCTATGTATTTGAATTTATTTGTTAAAAATCTGCTATAAAATGTTAAGTTCTTATAATTTTCTGACATCTATACTAAAGGTGATTTCATATTTTACTTATTTATTTTTGTGTTCAGTGAGTGTCTAGAATATGACCGGTAGAAACTAAGAGCTGTTTGAAAAATAGAAAAATGTTGAAGCACTGTCGGTCACGACCCTACTTGCAATGAAACATTCCTTTTGTGATTTATTATAATTTTTTAATTTAATTTATTTGAATTTAAACATTTTGATTGTTTTAACACTAAGCGTCAGTTGAAGATTGAAGATATTTATGCGTTACAGTTACACAATGAACAACTATTTAAATATGTAAAATTTATAAATAGAAACACACTGTATATAGACACAATTAAAGTCAACATTAATTGCTATGATTATGAGAAGCCTTTGAACTATCAAGTTTCATTAAATCTCGTTGGTACCTAGTAGTTGTGGTGCAAAATTCTGTCAGAATAAGGTAGTTTAGAAAGAACAATATTCTAAGCGATAGCATGATTGCCTCAATAGAAGTGACATCCTCTTTCCTGAAAGCAGTAAGTAGTGTCTGCTGCTGACATTCCAGACTTTTAACTTGGCAAGCTTGCTTTTCCTTAATTCAGCCCAAATTATTTTCAACTCTTTGTTTAGGTCACGATTTTTTTAAAACTTTATTTTTAATAAAATATATTTCAAACTAAAACTAAAAGTTTTATTTCATAAATTGCTCACGAGCTGCTGTTTGGCCATCTTTGGTCTAGAACAGGGGTCTCCAAACTTTTCTGCCGGAGGGCCGCATTAACTGTCAAACAGCAGTTTGGGGGCCAACTACACACAGTTTTATAGTAAGCTGTAGGTAAAAAAAGTATCTTTTTTGGAGATTAAAGAGTCTCCAGGGGCCGGATGAGAGGGCCTTGTGGGCAGCATCTTGCCCACGGGCCGTAGTTTGGAGACGCCTGGTCTAGAATAAAAATGCTCTTCCTCCCAGATCGACGGTGTGCATCATGTTTTGATTTACAAGTAGCAATGAATACTTTCAATAATGACGCTTGATATCAGTGTTCCCTTTAACTTGCGTGGATATCTGACAGATGCCGCACAGCAGTTTAGAAATACCCGCAGTGCATTTTATAAAATATTGCACACAAAATAAAGGATGCTTATCTTATCTTATCTATACAGACGCTCCTATGCAGAAGATAATTGCGTCCACAGACCTTGACAGATGATCTGTTGGCAAGTGATGCAGCGTTCACAGGCAACGGCTTTGTGGGTTCCACGCATTACCCAGCCGCCTAACTAGTGTTAGGTACCCATTCGGAGCTGGGTGGACGCCCTAGGCCCCGGGAACAAATCCTTGCCTTCACACGGTTTCGAACCTGTGACCATCGGTACGCCAGTCGAGCGCGCTGCCACTCGACCACCGTGCAAGTTAGCACGAGTTTTTATACTTTACACACGTACCAATGCAACCTTAGAGGTAACATTTCTTGAAATATATCGAACTTGATCAATTTATTTAGATTTTTTTTTAAAAACACCTCACAAAATAAATTTGGAAAAAATTATTTTTTGCGTTATCTCCCTTCACTAAATAATGCAGATATGACTCGAAGCAAACGAGAAAGACGCCTTTAATTGACAGTTGTGGCTTCGGAAGCAAATTTTCAGACCCAAAGTGTGTGCGAAGAATTTATTTTGTCCGTTTTATTTTTTGTGCATTGAAAGAAAAGCGTGTTTTTAAAAATACATTTTTTTTAAAAATAATTTTTTTATTTTACAATTTTTAATGTAATTGTTATGTCTCTGTCTTCACCGGGTTGCATTTTGTAATGAGAGACAACTCTTCAACTTCAAAGAAAAAAAATACAACTTTTAAAAAATGTATTTATTATTTCCCTTTGATTACCGCGAAGACAATAGTTGAGTTAACGGTAAAAATAAATTGCGGGGAAAAAAAGGAAATTACTTGACGGCAGATTGTGCAAATTAAATTAAATATTGGAATATTGTATTGTCACTGAAGATACAGGTGTCTGCCAAATTTCAGCTTAATCGAGCAATGCGAAGTGCGTCAAAGTGACGTTGCAAGATTTTACACTATAACAGACAAGCACTGAATGGCCAGCTCAATAAAAGCGTGTAATAATAAAATGAAGCGTGTAAAAAAATTTTTTAATTCGTTGACATTTATTGTATAATTGAATGTTTCGTTGTTACCTTTGCGGTGTGTTATTCAAAGCAATAATACACATTTTGCTATAGTCTTTTCCAACTTATCTTATTTTATCTATCACAGACGCTCCTTCATTACAGAATATTATTGCGTCCTACGCTTATCAATGGTTTAAATATACTATTACATTTTTATTAGAGTTTTAGTTGTGTGAGTGAGTTGATTTTCCCGTTGTTTTTTTTCCCCTTCTTTTTTTATGCAACACATACCTCACCCGAAGTTCAGACGGAGGAAAAAGAATGTGTGTGTTTTGTTAGTCTGATATGGAACAAGAAAAGTGTTTTTATCTATGTCTATCTGAGTCTTAAATTATTATTATTATTATTAATTATTATTATTTAAACTAGATTGGCGAACTTCATCAAATGTTTTAGAAAAGTCTAGTATTATTGTATCCATTTGATTACTAGCATCAAAACCTAATTTAAGTATACGAAATATAGTATCATAGCTCGAGAGACGTTCCATATTTCCAACGTAATACGAGATTGGTAAATTTCGTGTTGAAAAAATAGAATAGACGTCTGAATGTAAACAAATCTGGCTGCGCTTGCCGGAAGTTTGTAGGTCTGGATGTGCCATGTGAAACACTTAAGGAGCACGATCAGGCTAGTCAGAGCCACGCTCAGATCTAACAGAACCAGAATGCGGGGAAACCAGAGCACATGTTGAGAGTACATTCAACTTTTTATGTCCCCTTATCATTCCCAGCCAATAGATTAGGACGGCCGTAAAACCAGGGCAGATAACCCTAACAAGGCTGATACACTATACCAGGGCAGGTAACCATAACAAGGCTGATACACTATACCAGGGCAGATAACAATAACAAGGCTGATACACTATACCAGGGCAAGTAACCATAACAAGGCTGATACACTATACCAGGGCAGGTAACCATAACAAGGCTGATACACTATACTGGCCTTCCATAAAGTACGTCACGCTCCGAGGGGGGGGGAGGGGGTCTAAGAAAGTGTGACGCTTTGTGACAGGTGGAGGGGGGTCAGGCCATGTGTGATGTCACACATTTATTATTTTTAGTATTTTTTTCTAATATATTTATATATTTTTTAGTAGAATTTAAATAGCTTTAAAAATAATTTTCAAAAATTTTGTGAAACATTAGAAATAGTTTTATGTCAAAATAGCATTGAAATGCGTATCTCCTGAATGTGTTATTAAATCTGAATTGGATATAGCAGGACTGATATCGAAGGATCAGGAATGGTTTGACAATCATGTTCGCACCAGCCAATATTTCACTCAAATTGTTATTAAATATCAGGACATGAAATGTTGCGACAAAGCACGAAGCTCATATTTTAACGTTTTACCTTATAGATTCTTCCCTCCTCCAATCCCAATCAACCAAACAAATGATGGACTCAAAGCTTAAGAAAGAGCAGATGCAGATTCTCATAAATTTCCTTCCTTGTTTGTAGCACAAACTCTCAACTTTGATGAAATTATGCCAAGATCAACAGGAGCTTTCAAAGTACAACCATATGATTACCAGCTTATTTGATCGATTTTGCAAAGTGTGTCACTCCTATTTGGCCTCACAAAAAATGTTGAAGAAACATACAGGACAACACAGAGCTCGGGCTCAGGAGAATATGCCCACCCAAACTGTTCAAGAATAGACTCAGATAAGTGGAAATTTTATATTTTAATACAATTTAATAGTGAAGTGTATTTTAAGCATTAAATTAAACATTTTAATTAGGTGTTAATTTTAAAAAATTTGGAAAGTGTGACGTACTTTAGGGGGGGGGGTCCCGAGATTTGTGACGGTTTGTGACAGGGGGGAGGGGGGTCAAAATGGTCAAAAATAGCGTGACGTACTTTATGGACGGCCCCTACCAGGGCATATACACCATAACAGGGCAGATACACTATATATTATAAATATAACCCGGCTACCAGCTCTCTGCAGTTGACGGTATGTGCTTTTTAATAAAAAAATTAATAATAAGTCAAAAATTGTAGTAGAATTAATTAACAGTGTTGGTCAATACTTCAAAAATCGGATTTTTTACCGGAGCCTGCAACAGAAATATGACAGTTTACATCACCAGATTATCAGAAACCAATTTTCGGGCAAGATTTTTTTATATTTAACTTTCATTTATTTTTTATATTAGCCTATAGATTTCAAACGAAAAGTTTAAATTTCATAAATTGTTCGCGAGCCGCAATGTGAAAACAGAAGAGCCGCATGCGGCTCACGAGCCGCGGGGTGACCACCGTTGCACTAAACCCACGGAACATCTCTTCTATGTTCCACATCACCAAACTGTGAACAAAAAGCTGCAAAGACTATACTTGGTAAGACCATCAGTACACCCAGCCGTTATAATGACCTCTGATTTTTTTCCCCCATATATGCATACTAACTTTAAAGTTAAAAGTAGTCTTGGGGCATTTTTCAACCAAACTTTTCAAACTCTTGGTAACAGCTGCGGAATCCTTGACGTGGTCATTCTATCCTGGAGTAGAGTTGAAGATCTCATCCTGGAGTCACCGTGTTGTCTTTACTGGAGGTTGCTGTACTGATCAGATGTAATGAAACCAGGACAGATACGCTAAACGTACGCTATCTTGTTCTTTCTTTTTTATTTTTTATTACCTAACCTTGACCTTACCTGTGCCGTGCATGCCCCAGGGGTTCTACATATGGAGTCCATTGACCCTTTGAATGAGAATGAGAAAGATTCAGTAGTTCGGTGCGTAGAAAATGTATTACATATTTGTTTCACTGCCCCCAAGACTCACAGTTCACACGTAATAAATTTTTTCATCATCTTCAGCAAAGTCGCAATTATAAAATTATATTTTGGTTTTCTTATTGCGTTTCTCAGATGTGAAGCAGAATTCTCGACACAAATATGGTGACGAAACGGGTCACCAACAATTATGTTATAGCACAAATTTACGATTATTTCACCAAAAACTTTAGTCATTTTACCAACGGTTATACACTAGTTATATCACAAACAATTTAGATTACGTTACTCCCAATTTAATATCGTAAAAGTCTATGCAATACTGGTTAATGGGGATTCATTTTTAACATAAAGGGTTGCAACATTTAAACAACAAAAATCAATAAAAAAAATATCACTTGAAAATAAAAGGTGATCGCAAAAACTTGTTTTGAATGCCAAGCGAAAACTTAGGTTACCGGGGGTCTGTCTGTGTAGCGATTCTTACACCAAATAAAGAACCGCTTTACTTGAAGAAAAAATACATTAAAAATATGTAAAGACCTTGGGTGTTGAGTCAAAGAGACGGAGTGAACGATATGGATGGGGGGGTGGGGGTTGGGGTGGGGGAGGGGAGTTTTGACTTCAACCAGGTGCCATCAAAGAGAAATGGAGAGAGGATGTTCACCGAAGACTCGCTATAGACGGTAAAAGAGAATAGGCGGAGAATATAGAGGTAAATTCTTTGACGTGAAAAAGGTGTTACTGCCTCGCGTACAAAAGCTATTTATGTAAAACTTGGGGATGCGATGGTTTGATTTGATTATTTATGTAAAACTTGGGGATGCGATGGTTTGAGTCGATTATTTACGTAACTTGGGAATGCGATGGTTTGAGTCGATTATTTACGTAACTTGGGGATGCGATGGTTTGAATCAATTATTTATGTAAAACTTGGGGATGCGATGGTTTGATTTGATTATTTATGTAAAACTTGGGGATGCGATGGTTTGAGTCGATTATTTACGTAACTTGGGAATGCGATGGTTTGAGTCGATTATTTACGTAACTTGGGGATGCGATGGTTTGAATCAATTATTTATGTAAAACTTGGGGATGCGATGGTTTGATTTGATTATTTATGTAAAACTTGGGGATGCGATGGTTTGAGTCGATTATTTACGTAACTTGGGAATGCGATGGTTTGAGTCGATTATTTACGTAACTTGGGGATGCGATGGTTTGAATCAATTATTTATGTAAAACTTGGGGATGCGATGGTTTGATTTGATTATTTATGTAAAACTTGGGGATGCGATGGTTTGAGTCGATTATTTACGTAACTTGGGAATGCGATGGTTTGAGTCGATTATTTACTTAACTTGGGGATGCGATGGTTTGAATCAATTATTTATGTAAAACTTGGGGATGCGATGGTTTGATTTGATTATTTATGTAAAACTTGGGGATGCGATGGTTTGAGTCGATTATTTACGTAACTTGGGAATGCGATGGTTTGAGTCGATTATTTACGTAACTTGGGGATGCGATGGTTTGAATCAATTATTTATGTAAAACTTGGGGATGCGATGGTTTGATTTGATTATTTATGTAAAACTTGGGGATGCGATGGTTTGAATCAATTATTTATGTAAAACTTGGGGATGCGATGGTTTGAATCAATTATTTATGTAAAACTTGGGGATGCGTTGGTTGGAGTCGATTATTGCTCGGATCACTTAGAATCTTGTGTACAGTTTGAAAGAAAATGATTTGGAAATATTAGGGGGGGGGTGGTCAATGTCAATTTGAAAAGCCTGTGATTGGGGTGAAGGTCATCTCTTCCAAAAATGTTCTAGATTTCTTAAATACTACTTTAACATGTATTACTAATTAGAGCTGTACCGGATTCAAATTTTTTGAAATCCGACCGGAGCCCGATTTGGCCGGATTTATGAAGTGAAATTCTGCCGGAGCTGAAGCAGGATTTGTAAAAATGGCCGGATTCCGGATTTTCCGGAGCCGGAGCCGAACTCCGGTACACCCGTCTTACTAATCTATTAGATTTAAACAGTTTATTATTATGTTTTTTTAATTTAAAAATCACATTCATCAAGTTTTTGGCCTTTCCGCACACAAATACATCAAGAGCCAAAACTTACATTTTTCTTTTTTTTGGGGTAGAAAAAAGTAAAGATTCCACTCAGAAATAGGTTTACTCTTTATTTGACCAGCTAGTGTCATGAGCTTTAATTTATTTCCTTAAAAACACTCTTTATAATTTATATCTAGCGGTAGCGCGCTGGACTGCCGAACCGAGACAGAGGCCGGTAACGGGTTCTATTCTCGGTGCTGGCAAGTCCCCCCCGGGGCATTGCGCTAGCCACACAATCCCTTGCTCGTTAGTGGTGGCTGAAAAAAAAAGTTGTGAACGCTACTTCACTTGCCCCATAGTCCGTCATGGACTGGAAAGGGGTTATTATTATTATTATTTGTGAGACCTGAATTAAGTCGTACCTTCGTATTTATAAAGGAAATAGTTTTCGAGGACATAGCACATGTTATTGTTGTTAGTGTTGATGTAGTTGTGGTTTCAGGAGAAAATACTATGAATGAACTGCTAAAAATATTAACACATAAAAGTTATTGAAAGAATGTCGTGAATGGGATACTTATTTACTCATTATTTACACAAAGAAACAAAATCATTGTTTTTAAATTTTTTTAAGAACAGCAATTTAAAAAAAATACATTCAAAGAAATCTCCTGAACCCCATGTGTGTTGGTTGAAAGGAATAGCATAACTCATGAGAGTTTGTAAGTGAAACAGACGAGAGAAGAAAAAATGAAGGAAAACACGTACACATGAGACAGACTTGGGACGTTCATTGTGTGGAGAGGTAAAGGATTACTCACTCAGGTGAAGGTAACAAGAAAGGGGGAAAAAATGTCAACGCGGTGCTAACACAGGAAAGAGCTAATTGTCTGAGGATGTATGTGTTATAGAGGACAATGTGATGTAAGGTATATGGTCGGTGTGTAACGGGGTGGGGGGCATGTGTTTAAGGTATCAGGTTTGTTTGTTCTTCTACGTGAAGATGACTAATGGCTAAAAACAACATTATCAGAGTTTTAAGACATGTAGGGTTCTTCCGGCTGGGAGGAAGCAGTCTTTACTAACAGTGACGTTTCTTTTTGCGGTTTTAAATTAATGATACATTTCAATTTACTGGCGAACCATCATGTCATGATATCACATA
Organism: Ampullaceana balthica; assembly: GCA_944989445.1. Classification (NCBI taxonomy): domain Eukaryota; kingdom Metazoa; phylum Mollusca; class Gastropoda; family Lymnaeidae; genus Ampullaceana; species Ampullaceana balthica. The sequence goes on from CALYLW010001528.1 coordinate 42,080, forward strand.
TCAACATGTCCACCCTACCATCATGTCCACCCTACCATCATGTCCACCATACCATCATGTCCACCCTACCATCATGTCCACTCTACCATCATGTCCACTCTACTATCACGTCCACCCTTCCATCATGTCCACCCTACCATCATGTCCACTCTACCATCATGTCCACTCTACTATCACGTCCACCCTTCCATCATGTCCACCCTACCATCATGTCCACTCTACCATCATGTCCACCCTACCATCATGTCAACTCTACCATCATGTCCACCCTACCATCATGTCCACCCTACCATCATGTCCACCCTACCATCATGTCCACTCTACTATCATGTCCGCCCTACCATCATGTCCACTCTCCCATCATGTCCACTCTACCATCATGTCCACCCTACCATCATGTCCACCCTACCATCATGTCCGCCCTACCATCATGTCCACCCTACCATCATGTCCACTCTACCATCATGTCCACCCTAACATCATGTCCACTCTACCATCATGTCCACCCTACCATCATTCCCTCCATACCATCATGCCCTACATACCGCCATTTTGGGCCTAACACTTGTTTCAATCAGACCCCTCTATGCTCTCTAGCTACACCTCTGACATCTCCCCCCCCCCAGGGCCCACTCATCACACGGCCCCCTCCCCTATACACATGTTGGTCTCTCTGTTAAATCCTCTCCTTTACTTCTGCCACCGTATACCGGATTGGTCTGGGTCCATCCAGCACTTTGACAGCAAGATACGAGAAATAAATATTGCGACTTCTTATTCAGAAATGACTGTCATTAACCCCACTTAAAGTAACTTTTTTTTAAAAAAAATATTTATTTATGTTTATTTATTTTTTATGTTTATTTATTTTTTATTAATTATTGTTATTATTATTATTTTTTTTATTTATTTATTTTTTATTATTATTATTATATATATATATATATATATATTTTTTTTTAAATTATTATTTTATTTTTTTTTATTCGAAGACAAACTTTATAATTAAAATCATTTTATTGCTTATTGCGTCATTACAATATTGAAATAGTTTCGAAGGTTGCATGACTCACGTGAGCCAGACCCCGATGACAGTAACTCTCAAAACCTTTCTACCTACCAATACAACACCCTCCCCTCCCCCAACACCTACCAGATAAACGTATCGCCCCGCCCCATCCTTTACCATCTGTCTGCACGTGCCTTGCACCCCCCCCCCATTCCCCGGTCCGCTACTGTCGGGCTCGACCAGATGTTGGTAGCGGGGAGCTAATGTATGGCTCGTGCCGTCAGCTAACCCCAGGGGTTCTCACGACTTTCTTTGTTTTGGGTGACATAAAATTGTATGCCGGGGTAACTTAATTGACATCATTTACAAAATTAACATTCGATAGAAATAGTACGTGGATTGGTTTAAACGTTTAGGTTGCTAAGTATAAAGGTGAAGGTCACAGTATAAATAGACATTTTTTTAATAAGAAATGTGAAGGTCATGGCCTCACAGTTATTCGAATTGAAAGAAATTTAAAACAGACTTTCAATAATTCAAATAGTTTTATTTTAGTGCGTGACATGTGCAGTGATGAGAGACGGAGTAAGTCAGATTTCCTTGTAGCTAATTGGTTGATAAATAAAACTCATGAGTTTGTCTTTATTTGGCTATAAATAAAAACTTAAAAATCATACTTTCCATACACCGTGACACAATGGTATTTCAAAATTGTCTTCTTTTAAAGGGGAACAAAATCAATTAGAGCTCACGTGTAATTAGTTGGATTCGATGCGGGGCTGTCCATAAATGACGTCACGCGATTTTTGCAGATTTTTTAACACCCCCACCCTCCACGTCACACTTCGTCACAAAAACCTAGACCCCCCCCCCTCCAATATGACGTTACAAAGTTGTGACATCCCCCCCCCCTAAAAGCGGTATTTTCTATTTGCAAATGAGCAAGTTTCAAATCACTTAATTGTCATTTTAGTATGTATTTAGTTTAAGGCTGCATTCTGATAACGTAACACGCGTGAATCCATGCACAACGTCATAAAATAAATAGTAAGAAATGGAATATTGAAGTGGAACTTTGATTTAGAGTGTACCGTGTTTTGACATGACGTCACAATTCTTAAACTCCCCCCTCCCCCTCGTCACACATCGTCACAAATGTGGGACACCCCCCCCCCTTTTGTTTTGTTGGTGTGTGACGTCATTTATGGACGGCCCCTATCCTTGGATGGATGAGGTAATATACTGATTCTGTCAATTTACATCAATCTATTGTGAAATCGATGTTGAGTTGTAGTATTTGAATCCTAGTGGAGATCTGAACTCGATGAAACATTATTTCAAAAACTGAAGTATAGAAGTTAGCCATTTTTTTCAAACTTCGATTTCATAGAATTGAGTTTATAGTTGATTGCCTTTTTAATGTGGTTGTGCAAACAAATTCTTATGTGCGATTCGTCCATTTGGTATTATTTTGTCGTCAATTGCGGTCTTGCGCGGTGTTGCTAACACCTTCACTTATCTTGCTTTCCTTAACCGTAATTTCAGAGCCCCGGCGTGGTTTAGATTTAGGATGTAGTCGTCAAAATGCCAACAAAACAAAACATAAAACGTTATGTCTCAGCCACGAGAAGATTTGGCCGCGAGTATCAGGCGATGGTTACATGTATCTGATAATACACGAGCTTTAGGGAGGGGGTTACAGATAGGTGAAGGTGTGGGGTAGCGGGGGGGGGGAGAGGGGATTGGGATGGCGTGGTGTGGTGTTAGGCTGGGTAAGCATCAGGGTGCACGACGGTAGGAGTGTGAGTTATGGTGTTACTACCTGGGGGTGGGGGGCGGAGGGGGGGTTAGTGGACCAGATGATGGTGGGTGGGGGAGCGGTGCAGTTGTATACCAGGGACAGGCGATGTAAAAAAAAATTTTTTTAAAGCAATGGCTTACAGAGAAGATGGGCAAACAGTGTGAGGAAGAGCAGAAATATTAGAAAATTTCTTAGGGTTAACAACTCGTAATGATAATTCCATCATAAATTACCATTGCGCACTTTGAAAGCGGTATACTCTGTTGGCCAAACTGTCGAAATTAACGGACTTTGATTATAGCTCTACACTCTACACTCTTGGTCTTAAAGTGGAATTGTAGTACTTGCTGTATTAATTATTATTTTTTTTGTTGTTGTTCGTCCGTCGTAGTCGCCGATGACCATTCTCATCGTATTAGTCCAGTGCTAGGCCGCCACTTGTGTCCTCTGGTGGCTTATTAGACCTATTCTTGCGCGAAAGGTGTGTGTTTTCATGTTGGACAAGAGATGTTTGGGATGGCATCAAGAGATGTTTGGGATGGCATCAAGAGATGTTTGGGATGGCATCAAGAGATGTTTGGGATGGCATCAAGAGATGTTTGGGATGGCATCAAGAGATGTTTGGGATGGCATCAAGAGATGTTTGGGATGGCATCAAGAGATGTTTGGGATGGCATCAAGAGATGTTTGGGATGGCATCAAGAGATGTTTGGGATGGCATCAAGAGATGTTTGGGATGGCATCAAGAGATGTTTGGGATGGCATCAAGAGATGTTTGGGATGGCATCAAGAGATGTTTGGGATGGCATCAAGAGATGTTTGGGATGGCATTCAAGAGATGTTTGGGATGGCATTCAAGAGATCGTTGGGATGGCATCAAGAGATTTACGAGCACGATCTTTCCTGACGTGGGGACTTGGCAGCCATGTTGACTGTTTTCCTCACAGACTGCTGCGCCGTTCCTTATCATAATGCGCCAGGGCCCCTCGATCACTGGCTGCTGCCTCCCAGGAGTCATGTCCAATGTCAAAGGCCTTTAAAGCTCTTTCAAGCGTATCCGTGTAGCGTTTTCGTGGACCTCCTTGGGCTTTATGCCCAGCAGTAAGCTCGCCATAGAAAATCCTCATGGGGAGCCGATGGTCAGGCATGCTCACTACATGACGCGCCCAGCGTTATAGTTGGCACTGCATGAGGCTTATGTAGATGCTGGGTAGTCCTGCCCTGACTAATATTTCGGTGTCTGGAACTTTTTCCTCCCATTTTATGTTGATAATTTTTCTTAGGCTTTTGGTGTGAAAGTGGTTCAGAAACCTCGCATGGCGGTATACGGTCCATGTTTCGCATGTGTATAGTAAAGTGGGTGAGCACTATAGCTCTGGTCACTTTTAGTTTGATTTGGAAGCTGATTCCCTTTCTGTTCCAGACACTGTCAGAAAATCTGCCAAATGCTGCAATGGCCTTTGAGATTCTCACGCCCCCCCCCCACACGAATCATTGCTCCTTCTATCCTATCTAATGATGTATGCACGGAAAAACGACACTGTTTTTTTCCCAGCTGCTTATAATGATAAATGTGTATCTTTCCATCGTATAGGTACAAAAAAATTATATCGGGCGGTACCAACTTAAGAGTTTTGCTCTTCTGGGAAATTTTAATGAGCTCGATTTCTAAAAAAATAATCGACTCCAATTATAATCCAAATATCGATTTTTAAAATAAAATTATTTTAATTCGATAACCAAACTCCGACTCCTCGACTTAAAAATGTCTGGGAATTTCGTTGTTTTTTTTTACCAAATCTCCGTGGAATGAAAGTAAGAGGGGGAGGGAGGGGGAGGGGCCATTGAGTAACCGCTTAGCGTTCACACGCACGCGTCCTGGTGCCTGGCCCCCATTGAGTGGACTCCACAGTGTGCTCGCTCGGCCTCTCCTCACTCGGCGAGAGCTCACGCTCACTCCGTCGCCCGGTGTGTCGGCGTGTGAGCGAGTGTGTTGTCGCTAAGGATGCTCATCCCCCACAGCATTAATCGTGTTCAAGATGCGGTTGTAAATTTTAGCCGTGGTACCCAGCATTAGCCTTGTTCGTATCTGTTTGTGACGTGAGGATTTTATTTTAGCAGCTAGTCTACGAGGTAGGTGTCGAGTGGCATAATGTTTGGGTTTTGTTTTGTTTGAAGATGGCGATAATCCGTTGCTGCGTGCGGTGGGGCTGAACTGTGGGCCTGACATCGTTTCCCCCCGCTGAAGTTATCTAGGAATAAATAATATTATGACTGAGGACTTTCTCCAAACACGAGAGATGGATTCACTGTCGTCTGCTCGCCATGATGAGTTCGCGGATTCGAGAACCTCACCCTAACCCTCTTGCGACACCAATGTTATTGTGTGTGTGTGTGTTAAGTTATCGCTCTCACGCTACACCAATGTTATAGTGTGTGTGTGTGTGTTATCACTTTGGATCTACATCAAGCTGTGATATTAACGCTGTGTCTTTGAGGCTAGTGACCATTCCGAAAGTGTCTTGTCATTAAGATAAACAGGATTGTTGACAAGTTCTGTGTGCACTGTTTACAAATACATAAATTATTATTTTTTTAAATACTGCTTCCAAAACATAACAAGAGATCTCGGTTGTTGTTTTATATATGATAACAACAAACAAGGATTTTAAAAAAAATATGGCAATTATATCAAAACGAATATTAAGAGTATTTCTGTTCTCCTATTTTACCTTCATGGATTTTGATATACATTGAAGCAGTGTCGTAGCTAAGCCCAGTGTCTCCATGAAAGGACCAAGTTTTTTACATTATTATTTTGAAAACGTTCACTGCCATGACGTAAACAAGCCCTGCAAAAGGCCAAAAATACATTCCTTTTAACTTTTTTAAACCCTCATCTGATCATCCCGCCTCACGACTTCCACACTACCAGGAGAGTGTTTTAAAATATTACGTCGGGACGAATGAGATGAGATCGAATCATTGCATCGCGGCGATTTGCTAGACACATTTCAATGAGTGAAGAAAGTTAATATTGAATTTACAACATGCCTGGAATCGAGGTGATAGCTCACTGCTGTCGGACCCCGATTACTGATGGCAGGGACTGTCTAGTCTTGTTGGCAGGGACTGTCTAGTCTCAGTGCGTCTGTTGGCAGCTGATCTGTCTAGTCATGTTGGCAGTGACTGTCTAGTCCTGTTGGCAGTGGACTGTCTACGTCTATGTCATGTTGGCAGGGACTGTCTAGTCCTGTTGGCAGTGACTGTCTAGTCTGTTGGCAGTGACTGTCTAGTCATGTTGCCAGTGACTGTCTAGTCATATGTTGGCAGGGACTGTCTAGTCATGTGCAGGGACTGTCTAGTCATGTTGGCAGGGACTGTCTAGTCCTGTTGGCAGTGACTGTCTAGTCCTGTTGGCAGTGACTGTCTAGTCCTGTTGGCAGTGACTGTCTAGTCCTGTTGGCAGTGACTGTCTAGTCCTGTTGGGAGGGACTGTCTAGTCCTGTTGGAAGGGACTGTCTAGTCCTGTTGGCAGTGACTGTCTAGTCCTGTTGGCACTGACTGTCTAGTCTTGTTGGCAGGGACTGTCTAGTCCTGTTGGCAGTGACTGTCTAGTCCTGTTGGCAGTGACTGTCTAGTCCTGTTGGCAGACCATTGGCAGTGACTGTCTAGTCATGTTGGCAGGGACTGTCTAGTCATGTTGGCAGGGACTGTCTAGTCATGTTGGCAGGGACTGTCTAGTCCTGTTGGCAGTGACTGTCTAGTCCTGTTGGCAGTGACTGTCTAGTCCTGTTGGCAGTGACTGTCTAGTCCTGTTGGCAGTGACTGTCTAGTCCTGTTGGCAGTGACTGTCTTGTCCTGTTGGCAGTGACTGTTTAGTCCTGTTGCAGTGACTGTCTAGTCCTGTTGGCAGTGACTGTCTAGTCCTGTTGGGAGGGACTGTCTAGTCCTGTTGGAAGGGACTGTCTAGTCTTGTGGGCAGTGACTGTCTAGTCCTGTTGGCAGTGACTGTCTAGTCCTGTTGACAGTGACTGTCTAGTCCTGTTGGCAGTGACTGTCTAGTCCTGTTGGCAGTGACTGTCTAGTCCTGTTGGCAGTGACTGTCTAGTCCTGTTGGCAGTGACTGTCTAGTCATGTTGGCAGTGACTTCAGTCTGTTGGCAGTGACTGTCTAGTCCTGTTGGCAGGGTCTATCCAGTCCTGTTGGCAGGGTCTGTCCAGTCCTGTTGGCAGGGTCTGTCCAGTCCTGTTGGCAGGGTATGTCCAGTCCTGTTGCCAGGGTCTGTCCAGTCCTGTTGGCAGTGACTGTCCAGTCCTGTTGGCAGTGACTGTCTAGTCCTGTTGGCATGACTGTCTAGTCCTGTTGGCAGAGTCTGTCCAGTCCTGATAGCACGGACTGTTCAGTCTTGGCGGCAGGAAATCGTTAGAAAGATCCGGACACAACGATAACCCCAAAGTAGGGCGATGGTCCAAGCGGTCAAGTGGATGGCCCCTACAGGCTCAAGAGGCTAATAACAATTGTGAGGACAACTGATCTATAGTTGCTACAATATTTTTTCAGAACAATTGTGAGGGCAACTGATCTATAGTTGCTACAATATTTGTTCAGAAAAATTGTGAGGACAACTGATCTATAGTTGCTACAATATTTGTTCAGCATCCGAATATTTTTTTTTGTAAATGACTTCATGCAGTGGTCAAGTACGGAATGTTGCGAAGGTTTGGTCCTTATTTATTGCTGTCTCTGTTTGCCGCGCCATACCTCCAATAAATATAGCAATAAACAGAAATAGGCTTTATCATTAACATCACAAAGATCATAGAGAATATTGAGGTACAAAATGGACTCACACAAACGCATGCACACGCACACACGCACTTACGCACAATCAACAAAAACAATATCTTCCATTTTTCAACAGAGCTCGTTGTGTAATTCCATCATTTTCTTCATAGTTTGCGAATTTCTTCATATCCATCAACTCGGTTACACAATGGCAAAATCTTCAAACATATCAAGCTTAGAGCTATTCGAATCACTTAACGTCATCAAATCAAAATGACAAATCTCCAAGTGCATATTCAAAATGCAAACATCATTGCAATAAGCTCTGGAAGATCTTTGGGGTAAACAGAGGCTTGCGACTGGGATGTATAACCCTCTTGAGACGATTCGGCCTATCTACAGCCCAAGGTATGGTGGGTGAAAAAGACGAAGGGCCTGTGGATAGGCCCTGATAATTCGTGGACCTTAATTTTTTGGCTGGTGTTCGTATCAACTAATCAGAACTCTTCATTTATTTCTTGTGCTTCCTGTTATTAAAATGGGAGCCTTCATTGTTGATTTCCTCTTGTGTGTTTTGTAAAACAAATTTTTTTGTCTTGTAAGTGATATCGCAAAATTCCAAAATGTCTGGTTGTTACCCTGATGAAAGTAATTTTATTTATTTTGATTATATCTGGTTTCTAGTGAATCTGAAAGCGATTAAATTAATCAGGAAGGATTTTAAATAAACAGTGTGTTGAGGACAATAATTTATTGTGATGCTTTGGTTAAGTATGAGGGGTTCTAAATTTGATACAGATGACCTCTAAGAATTTTTTAGAAAAAGTAGGGCCTATCAACCTTACATGTGTTTTTTGTGTTTATTTTTACACCAAATATCTTTTAATTCAGTGTTAGACACCATTAAGTATTATTACAACTTTCTCAGTGTCACAGAGTTCAAGATAAGTCACTAAGTCATAGATATGTATGCCCTGTCCCCAACAATAGTGAAGAAAATGCTTTAATTTTGCATATACCGAAAATTACCTAAAGTTAGAAAAGTGAGCAGAAGTGGCCTTGCTTCTCAAAACACAAGTGTCAGGACTTATTTTATCCATTAATCATCAAGAAATTCACACAGATATTATAGGAAAGTCATGTTTATTCACAGGTCAACAAATATTTTCATGCATAAATTATGCAAATTAGGTTGGCTAATTTGCATAATTTTGGGGATTATAATTTCATTTACAAATATTGTATTAGCTCATTCATTTTCCTACAAGAATATATATGGGTTTATATGTTTAAAGCTATTGGTTTATTTTAAAAAAATTTGTTTGCAAAGTATGTCTTATTCTTGAAAAAAGGGCTCCGTCTTTTTGGCACAGGTATGCCGAAAACACTCCGTCTCAAGAGGGATAAAGACCAGGACATGTTTGACAGTGGCGTGCTATCTACTTTATCTTATCTGTTACAGACGCTCATTCTATAAAGAAGATTATTGCTTCCTACGCTTATCCATGGTTTATGTCTAGTCTTGTATTTTTATCAGAGTTTAAAATCTTGTTAGAGTGTTGGTTTTCACGGTGTCCTCAGGCAACCCATTCCACGTCCCGAATTCCGGACGGGAAAAAAACAATATTTGTATCTGTTTGTTCTTGCATATGGAATAAGGAAAGTGTTTTACCCCTATGTCTATCGGAGGGTTGTATCAGATTTTCTGTGTGTTGAATTTCCATGTTATAATTAATTGCCTTATTAATGTATTATTATTATTTCTACTTTGCTCTTTGTTCTTATAGGGTTAGTGTAATAAAGGAACAAAAATATTGTATCTTTCTTTTTCATATATGTTAACATAAACATTTACACCCCTTGTTCCCCTCTACATCCTCTTCCAACGTATTTAAAGTCAATTAAAGCGTACTAAAGATAGCCACTATTTTTTTTTATAAACTATTAAGACTGTTTTTAAATGTATCTTCTGACGGTATGTTTCTATCCAGGCTTATTGATAGCTTGCAAACTTTAACTTAGTTCGTCACATCACCAACAACACAACATGCCGGACGATTCATTTTCGGATTGCTCAAAGAATAGAAATCATTTCAAAGAATGATAATCGATTCCCAAAATGCCATTAAACAACTTACATCCTTATCGGACTGAAATACAATGTAGCGCAACTAAATTACAAAGATTAAATTCTTTTCTTTTTGAACATACAGGGAACATGACTACTAGCACAATATATCCACGCAATCACTCACACGGGTACGCACTCAAACATATACACATAAACGCACATTCCAACCAAGAGGAACACAAACTCGATACTTTCCCCGTTAAACCTTGTGCTCGGCCCTTCAAGATGGGAATCCAATTGAAGTTCCAGAAATAGACATTCGGAGATCGCTATTTGCAGACGTAACCAATCAATAGACAGGTCAAGTCTGAGAGACGGCCTAGGGGCTGCCTACCCCATTTCCTACCCCACGTACCTTCCCCCACCCCCTTCTTGTACAAGTCCAAGTGTTTCCCCCACCATGCACCCTACCCCTTTACCTCAACCCTTTTCTACCCATCCCCCCCACCCCCCAACTCCCCGTTTCGTTTTTGCTAAAATAATAACCCCCAATAGCTCTTCAATTCTCTTCAATTCCTTGGGAAGCCAAAGGAAAGCGTTCGTCCATCTCCTACCCTTCGTTAGCAAATAAAATTGCCACCCAGTTCTATCTCTTCTGCACCTCCACCCCACCCCCTCCCCATTTTTCGCCCTCACGCTGCTAACGGATTTCGTCACGTTGAACGCCTCATGCGATCACTCGTGCCCAACAAAGGAAACTCGTGAGTTTATAGCTGGGACATTTTGTCTGTAACCTAATCCAGGGGTCGGCAACCTATGGCACGCGTGCCACACTTGGCACGACAAGCAACTTCAAATGACACGCAGACTCTTCACGTATCCTGTATAAATTTGATTATAAATCGATTTTTAAAAAAAAATCTTTCAAGAAACTCTATTTCTTTTAATGTTGTTTGCAACTTTACATATTATTGAATATCACTATATATTAATTAATTAAAATATAAAAATAAAATATATGTTAAAACAAGAAAAATGAGCTCGACTTGTATAAATTGATATTTGATGTTGGCACTCTGAATAATTTATAACCTTAAGTTAAGTTAGCACACAATTAGCAAAAGTTTTCCGAACCCTTGACCTAATCCATGTAAAAGACAAATCTTGCTCTCCTTACTGTCAGATACAGATAAACAGTTCCAAATAGATATCAAAATATCTTTCATTTGACACATATTTCTACTGATGGAATCCCTAAAAGTTGAACAAATTTTTAAAAAATCATTTATTAAAAATATGGCTGTCGTTTTTTTTCATTACATTTTTTATTCTTCACAAAATTTATTAACTGACTAAATACTAAATAATATTGCGAAAACTTTATAAAAGGGCAAATATTAGTAAACGTCTGAGTTTCTAATTCCGTATAATTTGTTATGTTATATGTATCGGTTGTTGGGCAGAATGTAGCAGACACAAATGTATGTTATGTTATGTTGACCCCTCAACTGTTTCTTTGGGCATCGTGTTCCACTCAATGGGACGCGGGCGGTGGTCGAAGTGGCAGCGCGCTCGACTGGCGTACCGATGGATGGGTTCGAATCCATGTGAATGGCAAGGATTTGTTCCCGGGGCGTCCCTGAGTCCACCCAAATCCGAATGGGTACCTAACACTAGTTAGGCGGCTGGGTAATGCGTGGACCCCACAAAGCCGTGGCCTGTGAACGCTGCATCACTTGCCAACAGATCATCTGTCATGGTCTGTGGACGCAATTATCTTCTGCATAGAGCTTCTGTATAGATAAGATAAGATAAGATAATTCATGTATTAGGTTCTTGTTGTATTGAGCCACATGACGTCATGGTCTTGTCGTTGCCCAGGTGGAGTCTCGTCCCAGATTTAGAACCGCTGGTACTTCTTTTTTTTTCTTTTTTTTTAGTGTTCACCTTTCCGCAGGAGTGAATGTTTTCATAATTTTGTATTGCAACCATCACAAAGGTCAAAAATGCTACAACATTAACGAGATTCACGATGCATCACTCCCCCCCCCAAAAGCCGTGATCGATCATATCCAGGTAGCAGTAGTTAAACAGTTGCCAAAAAGCTGCTCCCCTCTATGACACGGCCAGATTCCTAAGAGCTTCGTCCTCTTATCAATGAGAAGTCTTCGCGTCTGCGCGTGTTATTAGCATGGACTCGTAGGCACAAAGAATTGCATTTCTGTTTTTTTGTTGTAAAGAAGAGCGGTTTTACAGGATGAAAATTAAATGTCAAAGTCTCCTTATAAATAATATCACTGTGAACACTAAAATAAAAGTATTAAATGTCCGCATGAGAGGCTGGCGCCAAAGGAGGCGGACAACCTGCGAGGCTTTTTAAAAATGAGTCATTTTTGGTCCGTCTCATATGCTATGTGTGGCTTGTGTATATGTGTGTGTCCAGTGATGGATTTACCTATTTGATAAACAAGCTACAGCTTAGGGCCGTCGCCTTCTAGGGGTGCCCCTGGAATTTTTTCCCTTATTTGGCACTGATATAGACTATCTAGACTTCAAAGGGGCCCCCGTATCTCAAATAGCTGAGGGCCCCATCAAGTCTAAATCCGGCCCTGCGTGTCTGTATCTAATAGGTTTGAAATAAGTGCGTTGTACTTTCTTGACTCTAGCACAATATGCCTCGCTGACACTGACGCCAACAATCTCCTTGACACTGATGCCAACAATCTCCTGACACTGACGCCAACAATCTCCTGACACTACGCCAACAATCTCCTGACACTGACGCCAACAATCTCACTGACACTGACGCCAACAATCTCACTGACACTGACGCCAACAATCTCATTGACTACTGACGCCAACAATCTCACTGACACTGACGCCAACAATCTCACTGACACTGACGCCAACAATCTCACTGACACTGACGCCAACAATCTCACTGACACTGACGCCAACAATCTCACTGATACTGACGCCAACAATCTCACTGACACTGACGCCAACAATCTCACTGACACTGACGCCAACAATCTCACTGACACTGACGCCAACAATCTCCTTGACACTGACGCCAACAATCTCACTGACACTGACGCCAACAATCTCCTTGACACTGACGCCAACAATCTCCTTGACACTGACGCCAACAATCTCCTTGACACTGACGCCAACAATCTCCTTGACACTGACGCCAACAATCTCCTTGACACTGACGCCAACAATCTCACTGACACTGACGCCAACAATCTCACTGACACTGACGCCAACAATCTCCTTGACACTGACGCCAACAATCTCCTTGACACTGACGCCAACAATCTCCTTGACACTGACGCCAACAATCTCACTGACACTGACGCCAACAATCTCACTGACACTGACGCCAACAATCTCCTTGACACTGACGCCAACAATCTCACTGACACTGACGCCAACAATCTCCTTGACACTGACGCCAACAATCTCCTTGACACTGACGCCAACAATCTCACTGATACTGACGCCAACAATCTCCTTGACACTGACGCCAACAATCTCACTTGACACTGACGCCAACAATCTCACTGACACTGACGCCAACAATCTCCTTGACACTGACGCCAACAATCTCACTGACACTGACGCCAACAATCTCACTGACACTGACGCCAACAATCTCACTGACACTGACGCCAACAATCTCACTGATACTGACGCCAACAATCTCACTGACACTGACGCCAACAATCTCACTGATACTGACGCCAACAATCTCACTGATACTGACGCCAACAATCTCACTGACACTGACGCCAACAATCTCACTGATACTGACGCCAACAATCTCCTGACACTGACGCCAACAATCTCCTTGACACTGACGCCAACAATCTCCTTGACACTGACGCCAACAATCTCACTGATACTGACGCCAACAATCTCACTGACACTGACGCCAACAATCTCATTGAGACGGACGCGAGCACGAGTCACTCACTCCGGACGCAGGTCTCCATGTACGGTTAGAGGGTTGACGCCCTGTCGAAAGCTCACTCTGATCCAAGTATCAATGGATGGTATACATTGTTACAGCACTTAAACCTCTCTACCCCAACCACTTGTACAGTCTTTCGATTGCTGTGTAAATGGCTGGGAGGTGCGTGAAAACTAGAAAGACTTTTTAAAAATGTTTTATTTCATTAAAAAATATTTAGATGTTAAGGGGGAAAAAAGATATTACCAGCGATGTGGTGTAGGACAGTGCTTCTCAAAGTGGTGGTCCGCGGACCGGTGCCGGTCCGTGGGCCATCCGCTGCCGGTCCGCAGATGTTCTCAAAAAAAGGACAGAAAAAATTGTCAGTGCAGGGAAAACAATGCACCGGTCCCTGGTGCAATGGAAAAAATTCCTGCCGGTCCGCCATACTAAAAAGTTTGAGAAGCACTGGTGTAGGATATGAACTATGATTTAACTTCCTGAAATTGGCATCCGACCACAGACATATTACGTCATACCAAATTACATTTCTAAGACGTATTTTAACGTTACGAAAAGATGCAGTGTTGTATCTAAAAGTGTGTTGTTGTTTTTTATTGTCGGGGGCGAAAATCTGTAATGAATACATACGGGTCATCTCTTGGTACACTTAAATTAAGATATAAATCAGATATTTTTGTAATATGTTTGAATTTATCTCAACATATCTTTTTTTAAAACACGTTTTTATTAACTTGCTTTCGTTCAAGTCCGCAACGTTTTCGTTCCTGTTGCAAAATTTCAAATTTTCCAACGTAAAATTAAACCACTTCTGATGGTCCTAGAGATCTCAAAATTTTACCACAGATAGATCTTGGATGACAATGCATTGCATCAAAATTTCAGATCGATCAAATGTACCGTAATTAAATTAATGCATTTTTAGTTTATCTCGATATAGCATCTGTATCCGTCTGCTATTGTTGATATCTACGTGCCACCGGAGTTCACCCCAGCCATCGATGACCACATCCCCGTGTTTAATAGCAAGGAGAGTTAAGTCACATTTAATAATTAATAAAGAAATAAAATGTTCGATATACTCTATGATTTTACACTTAGACTAAAGAGAATAAAATTAATAGAGGTAAAAAAAAAGATTAAAAAAAACACGTGTTTATAAGTGGACTAAAAAGAAGAAATAATTTAAAACTTATACGTTAAAGTACTTTGATTTAATATGACTCAAAACATGGGGTGGGTGCTTATGAGGTTTTACATATGCAGTTCATTCATTCTCTCACTTATAGATCTCTCTTTTGCCTTCTAAATTATAAATATTTAATTTTTATACCAAACACCTCATAGGCGCCCGCCCAACGTTTTTAATTATATTAAATTGAAGTACTTGAACGTTTAAGTTTTAAATTATTTTCTTCTTTTAGTCCACTTATAACAACGTGGTTTTTAAAAATATTTTTTTTACCTCTATTTATTAAATTCTTTGTTAATTTGAAACAGCTTAGTAGACCTAACTGAATCCTACTTCTTTATTTATGCTGAAAACATTGTTTTACCGTACCTTCTTTAAAAAATAGTAACATTACGTAACGAAAATATTGCCTTTTTCGATCTGATAAATGACAAAACCAGCTGTCTAGACCCATACGTAAATTTGGAGGCGCTATGAAAGATTTTGACTGCGGCCTTGACCGATTAAACTCCGCCTCCAATTAATTGACAAGCTAACCTTCAAATGAAAGTTGTGATTCGTGGGCCCATGATACATGATTTTCTAATGGCACCTCACGATGGTCCATTGGACACACCTGTACTAATTTGTATGACGTCCGATGTCACACACACAGACACAAATAGACTCACACAAACATAGACACACACCAGACACACACACACACACACAGACACGCGGTGAGTAATGTCGTACTCAGACATCACTCACCATAAGGGCGTGTCCCCCTCCCCCACTCCCAAATCGACGATTCGTAGTTTACGTTCCCCCAATATTAAACCGTAGCCTGCTGTAGTCAACATGTCTTATATACATGTAATTTGATGTTGAATCAGTTACTGATGTATAAAAAGTGTGTGTGTGGGGGGGGGGACGCGGGACGGAGGTGTTTTTCCCTGATAGTTACATGGCTTGTCTTGTCTTATCTATACAGACGCTCCTTCTATGCAGAAGATAGTTGCGTCCACAGACCATGACAGATGATCTGTTTGGCAAGTGATGCAGCGCTCACAGGCCACGGCTTTGTGGGTTCCACGCATTACCCAGCCGCCTATGTAGTGTAGGTACCCATTCGGAGCGGGGTGACTCAGGGACGCCCTAGGCCCCGGGAATAAACCCTTGCCTTCACACGGATTCGAGCCCGTGACCATCGGTACGACAGTCCAGTGCGCTGCCACTCGACCACCGCGTCCCCTTTCAGCAGTGTCGAATGCAGACAAAACTTTTCAGTTGTCAGAGAATATGACAGAGTGGCATGACATGACATGACATGACATGACCGTCGACGGGGAACAATTTGTTGACCCCCCCCCCTTTTCACGATAAAAACAATGCGTATAGTACATACATAAAAACCATATATGACTCATTTGCATTTGACCTACCTTACCCCCCCCCCACACACACACACACCCCAGGCATCTATCTATCTATGAGGATTGCAACCATCTTTTAAACAAAATATGGAATCCTCTAAATTAGCCATATTTGTTTCGTTGTATTTGGTATAAAAATCCATGAAGATACGGTCGTATGTTTCTCTGGTTAATAGACCAGGCACCAAGATAAACAAAACATTAATTTGTGTGTCACGTCTGCTTAAACTCTAAGCGTCACCGGAAGTCAGGCGGGCGTCGTGTCACGTATGCGATGGTTCGCGCTCATGAATATTCATTTCCCCTGGAGAACCACAAACCAAAAGATGGGAATAATAGATCTTTTTAATTGGGTCAGATCTTTTTCCGTGATACTCTCAACCCTTCAATGTCTTTCTTTGTGTGTGCGAGTACACCCGCACTTTCACCACAACACTTTGGATTCCTTCGGTCGTCAGACAGGACCTCTTGATATCTCTCAAGGGATTATATTTATAATTTATGCAAAAATATTGACATTTAGCTTAGTCAGGAAGTTATATTTTGTTAATCATGTTGTGCAGCTGTACTAAAGTATAAAAAAACCCAGTAACATGAACGTGGAAGATATCTCTAATATAAAATAACGTCATATCGTATCTATTACAGACTCTTCTTCTAAACAGGAGGTGTGAGCGTCCTAACGCTTATTCATAATTACGTTTGACTGTATGCGTGTGCTCCGATATCTTTGTGAATTGTTAAATGCAAATCTTTATTATTATTATTATCATTATTATTATTATTATTATTATTATTATTATCTTTATTATTATTCATTATATTATTATTATTGTTATTATTATTATTATTAATATTATTATTTTCATTATTTTCATTATTATCATTATTATCATTATTATCATTATTATCATTATTATTATTATTATTATTATCATCATTTTCATCATTATTATTATTATTATTATTATTATTTCTAAAAATTAAGAAATGATGAAATCCCGAATGGTCAATCTGAAGTTCGTTTCCGATTTCCGTCAACATATTTCTTACACTGACAGATCTTGTCATTTCTTTTAGGAGCCCTCCCTGATGCCACAAATTGTCATGTTTGTATTTATTTTTAATCTGTTATTCCAACCCAACAAATCCTTAACAGAGCTCGCTCTCCTGTCTTCAACTATTTGGTCTTTTGAAATCGCCAATCAGTCACCATCAGATAACGGTTGATAGCCGCGCACGTGCAGAATTACGGCATATCGTGTGCTGTGAGTGCGTGGGTCACGTGAAATACAAGCCCAAAGAACGGATGGGTCGGAACAAAGAAGTGTGTCTAGGGGGAGGAGGGATGCTGAAAAGAGAAGATTGAGCACCCGATGTGGCTAGATTTTGTGTGTGTGTGCGCATATATATGCGCGCGTGTGTGTGTGTGTGTGCGTGTGTGTGCGCTTATGTATGTGCGTGCGTGTGTGTGTGTGTGTGTGTGTTAGTTTGTGTGATGGTCACGTGGCGGTAATAAGATCGGGAGCATTCGTCGTGTTAATAAAACTTTACACCTCGTAACACTCTGATTGGAAACGTCATCATATGCCATGGGGCGGCCTTGGACATGTGCAAACTGCGCACCTGACCAGGGCCACGAAATCCCGGGGGGGGGGCGCCAATGTATATTCAATATGAGCAGAAAGAATAACAACACATCTGTGGGGAAATGTGGCCCGAAAAACATTGCGAGGGGAGCCACCGATTGTTTTGTGTCTCTCCAAGACCCACAACTGTTACAAGACGGATGATACAAAATATTTATATATTTTTACATACATGTATTTCATTAGTTTTTTTTTATAGTTTAGACCACTATTATGTTTTGAAGATTATTTTTGTTATTAAATCAGAGTGTAAATTAGAGTGCAACGCACATTCAAGTCTAACACGGACAGAGTCAACGCTATAGAAGAAAGCCTTCATTTAAATGTTTTGGTTTCAAAATTAAAATACTTCATGTCACGACAGCAGCTTTGAGAGTGTGTTGACAAATAGTGACATTTGACATAATTTTGGGTTTGTTTTTGGGTGGTTGGAAGTGTAATGTCGTCTTTTTTTTGTTTTGTTAGGGCTGCGGAAATTAACGATTAATTAATCGATTAATCGTTAAAAGTTTTAATCGATTAAAATTAATTTGATCGATTAAAATTTAAGAAAATATTTCTAATATGTTTGTTTTCAATTATTAATAATTTATAATTTTTGCTACTTGCATACATTTCCCTCGTATTATTATTATTTATTTAGACACGTGCATATGTAATGTAAACAAAAAGTTTTTTCTTCCCTATTTCTTGCATAGCAGAACGAATTTGCTGTGTTACGTCATTAAATTTTGTGAGCCATGGAATTACCGCGACTTAAAAACGATTTCATGAAATAATGAATCGCGACTTAACGTGATCTATATATGCGGTATAAAAATATAATTAATCGAAATTAATCGATTTATTGAACAAAAAAAAATTAATCAGTACCAGCTCTATTTTTGTTTCATTTAAATGTTTTCTTGCAGTAATTTGTTTGTGGAGTATGGTGAGTCCAGCTATAAGATAGGATACAGGCCTCTAGAATGAGGAATAAATCAATAAAGACGATTTGCGAGACCCAATCAGGATAAGCGCCCCCTTGCTTTATTTCGGACTTTTCCTCATCTTGACCTGATATTGACAGTCAACTTCATCTCTCGCCCACCCCACACCCCGCGCCTGCTCAAGCCAACAGAACCCCGGTGCTAATAAATTTGGCCAGCTACTTTCGAAATATTCCCTGGTAACTCTTTGTATTGTTCAAGGTGGCCAGGAGCTTTGACAGTGCCAGTATCGAGATCGCAGTAATATCCCTAAGTATTCATATTTTGTGCTTACTGTTAGATTTATGATTTCTAGAGCTTAAAGTAACATAGAGCTTTCAGTTACATAGAGCTTAGAGTGACATAGAGCTTAGAGTAACATACAGCTTAAAATAACATAGAGCTTCGAGTAACAATGAGCTTAAAGTAAAATATAGCTTTGAGTAACATAGACCTTAAAGTAACACAGAGCTAATGGTAACATACAGCTTAAAGTAACATAGACCTTAAAGTAACACAGAGCTAATGGTAACATACAGCTTAAAGTAACATAGACCTTAAAGTAACACAGAGCTAATGGTAACATACAGCTTAAAGTAACATAGACCTTAAAGTAACACAGAGCTAATGGTAACATACAGCTTAAAGTAACATAGACCTTAAAGTAACACAGAGCTAATGGTAACATACAGCTTAAAGTAACATAGACCTTAAAGTAACATCTTAGATTGGTGACGTCTTTCTCTAACGGTGTGGTTAACGTTTCCGTTTGTGATAGGGTCAATGGTGACTTACTCCTCAAACTGTTGGTAAAGATGTGTGAGATTGGACGTTTAGTGAGGAAACTTAAGGTGTTTTCTTTTTCATTACAACACGTCTACAACATATTTGCACTCAGTTTGGATACAAAGAAATGCGTTAACAACGTTTCCAAGAAATCTCAAACGGATGAAAGAAAAGAACAAACTTTTCGAAAAGACGCTTTCTTCAAGGAACCATCTCCCCCCCCCCACACACACACACACACTCACAAATCTCCCCTCGTACCAACCATCAACATATTTAAAGCGTGTAACTCCAACCCCCTCACCCTCAACCACCCCACAAAATATATATGTAGTATAACCTTATAGTTTGTTCTAATAAGATAAGTATAGGTACAAGAACCCTAGAAAAATAAATCACTGTTTAAAAACAAACGACGCATTAAACTGATTGTTTTCGATATATGTATCTCCCTCTCCCTCTCTCCATTGCTCTCCCTCCCTCCCTCTCTCTCCCTCCCTCTCTCTTTCTAGTATTGTTTATCAAAATATATAGACCGGCTGGTTAATTGATCAGCGACACACTAATTGTGAAGGTGCTTTTTCGCGTTGACACTAATTGTGACAGTGATACTAGGAGAGGATGGGGTGTGATCATGTGGTGTGTGATCATGTGGTGTGTGATCATGTGGTGTGTGATCATGTGGTGTGTGATCATGTCGTGTGTGATCATGTAGTGTGTGATCATGTGGTGTGTGATCATGTGGTGTGTGACGGTGGTGGGTCTGTGATGTAGGGCTTTTAACGATTAATTTAAATTTAATCGTTAACTCTTGAAAAATCGTTAATTTCGATTAAAGTCAAAAATTAAAATTTATGATGTCATAAGTAACACTTATTAAACGTTCTTGTTGAAAATCGAAATAACACTGGAATGTCTCCTTTATATTTCATCTTTTAACCAACTACGCAAAATGACAAGTGTGTCGACATTATTTGGTTCAAGTGATGAGAGGGTCTAATTGACAATATAACCAGCCGAGCTGAACAATCATTCACATGGAACTGAGGTAACTGCTATGCACAAAACGGTCTTGGCAAGGAATGACAATATCGGATATCGGTGTTCATTAAGTTTCCACCATTGTAGAGGGTTAATGGATGCAGGAACTTTCATCTCCATTTATTTTGTACCGCAGTAATTCATCAGAAGAGCTGTCTCATTTTCTGTCTCTGAGTCAGACACCATTACTGCCATTAGCTTAATACGCTTTTCATTTGGTTTGATAAGTAGGCGAAGTGTTAGACCCATGGTAGGCAAACTTTATCAACATTTTGAACATTCCCGTGAGTCAATAGTTTAAAGACCAAAATGTTCGTGTAAATATCAGGAAATTTATTATTTATTGGCCGTTTTTAAATTTTATTTTGGTTTTTTTTATCTTCCATAATTTGTAAGTGATGTGTCGATTAATCGTTAAAAATAATTTAATTGTTAAAAAATTGTAACGATTAATCCAGAAATTAATCGTTAACTTCCGCAGCCCTACTGTGATGTAATAAAAGGTACAGGAAAGATCACGGAAGACTAGTCAGTGCCCCACAGGCGATATTTTTAACCGCCCTGCTGGTCTGAGTGTGGACTGACCAGGATAATGACGGAGGCCTGGGGTCAATAAAGACAAGTACAGTTGCAATGGCGGTACATTCTGATCTGTACGGTTTAATATTGGGTGTGTGTGTGGGGGGGGGAGAGAAATCGAGATGCCGCAATCCATTTTCATATTCACTGACCAATGACACTCATAAGGCAATTTTTTAATAGTTTTTTAAAATTTTTATTTTATTGAATTTTAAATTATTTTTTATGGAATATTTCGAGCCACAAAGCAAACATCTGGTGGTGATTCTTTAACGAAATAAAATGAATGTTTTAGAGTGACACATTGAATGGTGTAATAGAGAATGCAGTTAGGCTACTTTTATGCGTTTCTCCCCATAGGATTGCTCTATTTTTTAATTATTATCTAAATCTGCAAGTTATGGCCAAAATTTGAACAGGGAAAAGAATTAGACTCCATAAGAAAAGATTAAAGAACTCTCTTAACTTTATTTCTTTCGTATTTTAAAACAATCTGCATCAAAGATGTATTATATTATTATGTTAAATCAATCGAGAGGCGATGGTGGACAAAAAAAGCAGGGGCGGAGTTTGAAAGGTGTTACACCGATGGCTCACAGAACTGAAAACACGTTTGTTCCCTCCCTCGAGACGTCCTTTCTTGGAGTCACCCACTCGGGGGTTTTATTTTTTGAAAACGGAGTCACCTCCCCCACCCTTCCACCCATTCCCACCCCTCTTCACGATCAATTTATTCTCCGATAACAGCTGAGTGTTTTGTTTCGCTTCTTCCTCAAAAAATAGCCGTGACTCACGTCGAGACAGCCAACACATCCAGCACATAAAGGGGGGGGGGCTCGGTCGGCAAAGTTCTGCTCTTTCTGTGATTTGATCATGGCTAAATATAACCTGACTCAAATGTGTCTTCAATTTCTGGGGTGTCGTCTCGTTGTTGCAGCGCTATTTTTGATCTAAGACTTTGTATGTGTTCAATAAACCATGACTATTTCTGTTGGGGCACCCCGCTCAGCCCCGCTGCTACAGCTTGTAAGAATCTCCCTTTCGGGTGACAACCTTAGGGGTGCTGCCCTTTAGAGCGACAACCTTAGGGGTGCTGCCCTTTAGAGGGACAACCTTAGGGGTGCTGCCCTTTAGAGGGACAACCTTAGGGGTGCTGCCCTTTAGAGGGACAACCTTTGGGGTGCTGCCCTTCAGAGTGACAACCTTAAAATAAATATTATCAGATACTTTTATAAATTTCGACAAATTAATTCGCATATTTCCCTTTTATGTCTTTTTTCTTTCTTTTAAAATATATATATACTAGGTTGTTCTGTGGCGCCATGGCGCCTGCGGCGCCCACTTTTGTTAGGGTGCCTACGGCGCCCACCTCATTCAAAAGCACAACTAACTTGTCCTTGTATGATAAATACGTAATATTAAACTTCCTTAAATGTAAACAAAGTATTTTATAATAGGGTTTGTAGGGCGCCTACGGGCCCACTTTTTTTGGTCAAAAGCCCAAGTAACTTATCATTGTAGGATAAATCCGAAATATTTCTGAAATGTACTTAAAGTATTTATATAACATTTTTTACAGTGCTAATCACCACACGATTTTTAAAGTAATTTTAGAATGCAGCGCACCAAATTACTGCACCACAAAATAACTCTTTGAGTCAGTCAGCACTGTTTACAACACAAATGCTGACGTCATAGGTTCGTGCGTTGTTTGGCTAATGTTAATCTGGAAACCAAAATTATTATAATTTTAAGTCTATATTTTCAATTGTTAAAAAAAAAGCAGAGTGATGTCCCTTGGCGTTAGGCGTGAGGCAGTCAGCGATAATTGAACGTAAATAGATACATAAATGTATGATATTATTTACGATTGTAGAATCGTGTGTTTTCGTGATCATTATAACAGTTAAGGACCAATAAATGGGAAGATAGCGCCCCTTATATGCTGCACCCCAATAATCCCACGCTTGTTTAAAAGGCATCTGTGAAATTGTTCTTTAAACCAAATGCCGACGTCATTGCGATGAGTATTTTTTGTGTTGATCACGGACGACAATGTGGGATTGCACACGGTCTTCATCAATTTTCTCGAACCGTTATATTATACCACACCCCCTTAATTAGTAAACTATTTTACCAGGATAAGCATTTAAATAAACGCTTTGTAACATTTTCAAATAGTTGGTCTTATTTTCCTATCCATCTCCGTCCTTAATAAACTCATAAACTGCTGAAGTTTATTGAGAAAGTTCATCGGCGCCATAGCACACACGTGGAGTAAAAAAAATAATAATTAAAATTAACGTATGCTTTATTTAGTTGGTAATTTTGTAGGGTTACCGATCTGATGCGGGAAAAAAAAAGAATTATTTAAAAAGCGCGTGTGTGTGTGTGTGTGTTTAATGTAAACTTTTTATTGCAGTAATTAGGACGAAAGACAGGCTTCTGAATTATTTCACTTTAGATCAAGGCATTTTTAAATCCTTTATATTAACTCGTGGAGTCTGCTTGACTGCTTGATGCCTTGCTTGATTGTTTGCCGAAAAAACTTTGGATCGATTTTTAAAACCCACTTAACTGAAATTTTGCAGGCAGACTCGTGCCGTCGATCAAAATTATCTATCAAAATTTCAGATCAATCGAATGTACTGTAATTAAATTAAAGAATATTTAGATTATAATCTCTATTTAATCTCTATGTAGCATGTTAATTTTTGTGCTAGAGTGTCGCGGTGCGTATTTTATTGAACAACCTTTTTTAATATTTTCCTGTCGCGCGGTGCGGTGCGTATTATATTGACGATACTTTTTAAAAATATATTCCCGATCTGTAAAGTTAAATGCTAGTAATTGCTAGTCTGTCTCGCGGTGCGCACTATATTAAACATGTTTTTATAACCCTTTTCCCGTGATAAAATCGAACTGAAATTTAGCAGGCAGACTGTAGTGGGTTTTTTTAAAAACTATAAATCCTTTATATATGAGACATAACTATAATTTTGGATTTTTGGATTGTCGTGCATTATACTGAACAAACTTTTACTTACATCTCGTAAATAAAGGATTTATAGTCAAAAACTTTGTTTTTTACTGGGTTTTTTTTAAATTAATAGCTAGGATCCACAGGTGAATGCGAGGTACGTGGAAGGACAGTCCCTCAATGACATTCTTCATTCCTGTTACTAATTTTTCTGCCCGTCCGCCGATACTTTCAGATCTTGCTCCTGTAAACTGATTAGATTTATAGCATATTCATGAAGGGCTCCAAAAGTGTGCAATGGGGCAGATTAGCTGTGTTCCGGATAAATCAGGTTCTCATCTACCCGAGGTACTCAGATTATAACAATTTTCTGATAAAATCTTTTTTTTTAAATCCTTTATATTAACTCGTGGTGTCTGCGGCCGACCGACCGACCGACCGACCGACCGCCCTTGTCGCCAAAACTTTTGAGCGATTTTTAACCCACTTGCTCGTAAGCTGGCGAGCTGAAATATTGCAGGCAGTTTCGTACCGATAATAAAAACAATGTATCAAAATTTCAGATCGATCGCAGGTACCGTAATTAAATTATTGATTTTTTAGATTATTTTATTTATTCCTATGTATCATGCTATTTTTTGAGATAGAGCGTCGCGGTGCGTATTATATTGAACAACCTTTCTGTCGCGCAATAAGGTGCGTATTTTATTGACAGCTCTTTTTATAAACATATTCCTGATCGGTGCGCATTATATTAAACATGTTTTACGACACAACTGCAATTTTGTATTTCTGGATGGTCTGGCGCTGCGTATTATAATGAACATTCTTTTAGTTACGTCTAGTACATAAAGGATTTATAGTCAAAAACTTGGTTTTTTACGGGTTTTTCTTATTTTAAATTTGTCTCTGGCTTACTCGTTGAAATAATCTATTGACGTCCATACATCAATGTATCTCTTAGACAATAAACCTGCCATAAAATGCTCTAAAATGATATACATGTGTATTTGTGTGTGTTGTGTGTGTGGGTGTGTGTGTGAGTGTGTGTGTGCGTTGTGAATACTTTAAAAGCTAATTATTTCTCTTTTCTTACGTTCCTTGTTCCTTGTAATACAAATCAAGAAAATAATTCACACCAGCCCCCAGTGATGTATCGAACCCTCATTTCGACTCCGCCTCTGCATCAAAATGTTCAACCCCGTATCCCCCCCCCCAGTGAGGTTGAATCAATAACGAATCCCGAAATTCTGACCCCCTGGTAAAGGGGGTCAACTGGATGTTTACAATGACCCCGCGGAGACAGTTAATTTGCTGAACGGTCGAAACCAACAACATACCTCGACGAGGGCGCCGTAAATCAAACAAGAGGGGAGAAAACTTCGTTTTCACCGGCGGATTGGAGTCGTTTTCCCCTTCTTAACTCCGTAATTCCCACAAGTCCGGTAACCTTTCCTAATGCCTGCGTCGACGATTCAACGATTCCTACTAACGACGGAGCCGCGGGACAAAGCCGGACGTTGTGACGTCAAACATGACAGGAGGCGGTCGTCGCGATCCATTATTTCTAAGTCAGGGTAAAAAGTCTGAGGGTGAAAACGCCAAATATCGCCGTGTTAACGCAGCGTGATTCAATGCTCAATGGTACCCCCTCCCAATTCCTCAGTTAGCGTGCATGCTTATAGCAGGAGTCGTCACTTACGCAAAACGATCTCTTTCTTTTTTGGGAGTTCTCGAAATTGCCAGCAATCCATTTTTTTTAAATTGCCTCCCAGACGTACTTTCTGATTCCCTGGTTCATACGCCATTGCTCCCCCCCCCACCCCCGGCACATGCCAACTCTCGAAACTATGAGTGTCTTTAAGGAGACTGCGTCGTCGACCCCATAGGTTCGATCAGCGTGGTCAAGATTCATGTGAGCCATCTTATGTCTTGGCCCGCCCGCTATTTCACGATGTTTATTGTGCACCGAGTTCTGCGGGCCACAAGGTTATCACATGTCATTAGTGTGGTCCTATTAATATATCAGTCGTGTGGTCTTTAACGTTGTTGCGCGGTCGCGATATTGTCCAATTATACTAAAATATGAGAAACGAGATTCTTTCAGAAGACCACCATGGTGTTCAACTCGAAATACCCTTCCGATTTTGTTTCTCTTCTTTGACTTGACTGTTTCCTAAACTTTGAATTCACAAGTGATATGGTTTTAATCCTTTGACTTGACTGTTGATACATTTCCTAAACTTTGAATTCACTAGTGCAGAGCCGTCTTTACACCATTTTGGGTCCCTGGGCAAAGAAAGAGTGAGCCCGGGCCGCAGGAATAAAAAATAAATATACATAATATATATCAATAAACATATTCCCATGGGGCCCCTATACTCATGGGCCCTCGGGCCAATGCCCAACGGGCCTATGCGTTAAGACGGCCCTGCACTAGCGATGTGGTTTCAATCCTCTGTCTTGACTGTTGATATGTTTCCAGAACTTTGAATTCACCAGTGATATGGTTTCATTTCTCTCACTTCACTGGTGATAAGGTTCCGATCCTTTGACATCAGCGTCGATAAGACCCCAAATTAAACGGCATGAAAAGCACAATCATAACCGCCTGACAAGTGTCTGATAGGCACTGCATACAACATTAACAACGAGACGTTACAATGTAACGACTGTTTACTTCAAACTTGGCTGCGGGTAATCTGTATGTGTGTGCCTTACGCTCTCATCTATTCATAGACTATATGAGGGCTGTTTGTAAGTTGCCTTCTAGTTCTTTAGTGTAAGAATAATAGAAGGCACAAAAGACATAGGGCCCCACGATACGGCGTCAGCAAGTTTGCGTCTGTGTGGAATATTGGCAATAATGAACACAACTTTATACTCAAAACAAAGTTTTTTAAAAAATATATAGGATTATTTATTTCGCGAATGACCTCAAGTTATTTTTCTTTGAAATTTGTTGGTGGTTATTTTGTTAAAATCGACTTCTGACTGCATATTTAAATAACTCACGTGACTTGTCTGGTATTCTACTACCTTTTCCCAGTTTTTTTTCTCCGGATGCATCGCTCTGATTTTACAATATTACATTTTCAGAAACATGGAATGTGTTATTTTATCTTGGAGTTATGCTGGTGTCCAAAAAGACCATCTTCAGAAACTGGAAGCTTTGTGATGTGACACTTTCACTTAAAAATAGGTAAGGACCTTTTATACGATTTTTAAAATATTTTTTTACAATATTCTACTAAAAACATCCGTTGGTTTTTTGTCATTACTTTTCCTGAACGTGTCGATCATATTTTGTTGTTGTTTTTAATCAACAATAATTGATCTAAGTGCCGTATGCCTTTCCCTCCCAACCTTTTTGAAGTGACTTCAATCAATGAGAAGATAATTAAGGAGATTAGCTAAGACAACGTTGTCTCATGTAAAAAGACTTTATGACGTCATTAGAATACAACGATAACATCAACTGGTTTTTAAAGTTGATCTTCAAAATAAAAATCTTCGATGAAAATTGTGTTTTAAGTAATTTGACCAAATTTGTACACGATACAATTATTTAACACACGGACCAACGGACCTAAGAGGGAATATTGGTTACAATGTGTTACTATTCTCTTACTAAACTATTGAGAGGGAATATTGTTTACAATGTGTTACTATTCTATTAATAAACTATTGAGAGGGAATATTGTTTACAATGTGTTACTATTCTCTTACTAAACTATTGAGAGGGAATATTGTTTACAATGTGTTACTATTCTATTAATAAACTATTGAGAGGGAATATTGTTTACAATGTGTTACTATTCTCTAACTAAACTATTGAGAGGGAATGTATCAATTGTTTTGAGTATTCTGGCAATGTCTCCACTAATGTCGTGAATAAAATAAGAACTCTCTGCATTATAAGTTTGTCTATCTATCGTCTAACGGCTTTTTTTGCTCTGACAAGAAGACCTGTTACGACCCACCCACCCCGACAATATGGTCCCGGGTCCCGAAAGGGCCCTCAGCGAGACGGTTCCCGACAATAGGGCTCCCAACAGAAGTGCCACACAATAAGGCCACAGGCAGCAGTATCACTGAGTAGTGGGGGCGGGCTGTGTACTTCCGTTATATACTAAAAAAAACCAACTCTTGATTATATTATTAGATTGACGTCATTCGTTTGCTCTAAACAGTTTGAAGTAAATTTACAATACTTGACGAACTGGATTTGATGCTTTAGAAAAGGTTTTCGAGATTTATGATGATTCCTTCCTTTAGCACGTCACACTTTAATTTAAGGAGCTGGATTTTTTTTTCAAATGTATTTGGTGACCGTAAATGATAATTTAGGCCTTTTTATCGTAGACCTTATATAGTTTGGGACCATTTTTTCTGGGTCCAAGGGTTCGGGGGCTCAGTTCTTCTCGGGGCTCAATAGTGGAGGCCTTTTTATCTGTACGGCAATTCGTTTTGAGGATGTTTTGTTGAGACCGTTATGTCCTGAGCCTAAATGAGGGCGCGCCTACAACGTATCCTAAATGTTTTTGTGGCCACGGCCTTACTTACAGCTTTAGCTGCACTAACAAGTGCTGCCACAACCTTACAGCGTTAACTGTACCAACAAGTGCTGTCACAGCCTTACAGCGTTAACTGTACCAACCAACAATTGCTGCCACAGCCTTACAGCGTTAACTGTACCAACAATTGCTCTTATCGATCTCTCGTTCAGTATACAGACAAATGGAACTCTACGCGAGATCTGGGAGAGGAGGAGGGGGGGATAGGGAGATACTCATTAATCATAGGGTGGCCATGTTTTTATTGTAGATTGTCAGAGGCGTAGCTCAAGAGTTTTTAAACCAACTGCAAGATTTATTTTTACGCCCTATTTTTATTTTTCCTAATAAGTAGCCAATTATTTTCATTATTAAATTAAAAATGTCTCTTTTCCGCTTACCCTGTGGGTTCCATTTCAGGGCTTGCTTTGTTGTATTAGAAGCAGGTTTTCTTAGTGTATGACCAAACCACCTCCACCTCCACCGCTTCTGAAGAATCTCTTCCTCAATATAATAATATAATAGATTTTACAACAAGTTTATAGCCTTGAGTTCCGCCCATTTCAAGTTTTTGTGAATCTCGAATTAAAGAACCCGAGAAGCGTATTTTCACATTTAAATGCCTTCTGTCAAGTTCAATAGTCGATTTAAATTTCTTTAAATCTTTTCAATAACCTCATTGTGTAGAAACATACGGAGTAATGTGATCGGTTAACGAGATTTCTTTTTCACTGCCACTGTAAAGTAATATCTGAAGATCACGACCACCATCGAACTGACATCTTTAAATGCAGCCCTGACAAGTGTATTCTCCTAACCGTATATTTAAACAACAAAATCATACGATTTGAACAAATCCTCACACATATAGAACATATCCAAGTCTCAGAATATAATGTTCTATAGCAGGGGTCGGGAAACCATGGCTGCATCCGGCTCTCAGAAAAATGTTCGATTATTTTTTTTTAAATACGTTTATTCAGACTCATTTGATCTACATATTAATTACATATAAAAACGGCATAACAATGTTATTAAAAATAATTCAAAGACATAATTATTGTTAGTTTAGTGTTGAAATTACACAAAATTCACACAATTACTTAAATTTTTAGTTTAAAACACTATGTAGATGGCTCTCACAGAATTAATTGTCAAAATATGTTGTGTTTATGGCCCTCTCAGACAAAAAGTTTCCCGACCCCTGCTCTAAGCTACCAACAAGACGGAGTTTTATTGAATGGTGGTACTTGTAAGGAGAGGCTAGTAGTTGGTGAGCATGAGAAAACGAAAGTGTTTTGATGACCCCTCGGATGAAAGGAAATTTCCGAGCAGGAGCTCGGGGCAGGAATCAAAAGATATATTTTAAAAAAATGTGTGTGTGGGGGGGGGTGGGTGTGTGTGTGGGGGGGGTTTTCATGAAGGAGGTTTCTTCTGTATGTCATGTCTATTTTTAGCTGGATCTGGCCATACAAAAAAAAACACATTTTACAGCTATTCCTGTCTGAACTTCTGACATTGCGATATGTATACAATAATGGGACTGTCTTTATTTGACGTGAATATGGGAGAGTCTATTGTTTCTAAAGTGGAGGAATGGAAAATAATTTGCTTGTAAAAAAAAACTGGGAAAGTGTGGGTGGGGGAATGAAGAATTTCAAAGATTAATTTTTTTTTAGAAAGGTGGGAGGTATCATATAATCTGATTGGGAGGTTAAAGGTTATTTACAATGTCAAGGTTATTTACAATGTCAAGGTGATCCAAGAACCATTGTATTGTCACAGAGTTGATTAAAATCTTGTATTTGTATGAATATACTAGATACACCAGAAATATTTGCTCATCTGTCTAATAGTGAATAGAATTGTCTAAAACCACCACACACAAATAGAAAACAAACCTCGACTCAAGACAAGTCAATACAAACCACTCACACTCATAATCAAATCGTTGAAGACTCCAATCACGGGCCGCATGAGGAGTACATATTTTTAAATCCCTTATATTAACTTCACCGGCGTCTCTCTCTCTCTCTCTCTGTCTGTCTGTCGTCATCTCATGGGCGGGCGGAAAAACAAAAGTGGAAAATGACCCACTTCCCGTGATCCGATCGAGCTGAAATTTGGCACACGGACCCGATCTAACTTAACAATGCATCGTATCTAAATTTCAGATCGATCGAACGTACCGTAATTAAATTAATGCATTTTTAGTTTATCCTTATATGAGGTATGTAATTCAAATTCACGGTTTGTTATTGTTTTTTTCCCACGTGGGAAATTTTGAGTTGACGCGTTGAGGCGACCCGTCGAAGCGCCGGGGCACTTTTGTTTACATTTTACGTGTCACGCTGAGCTCGGTCAAGCGAATCGGTGACCAGACTTTCCCCTCTCACCCTCAGGGTTATGAAGCAAACTTGAGTTAAGACAGATTCAGTCTGTAAATGTTTGAAAATAATCAATACTGTTAGTTATGTCTCATATATAAGGGATTTATAGTCAAAAACTTTGTTTTTACGGGTTTGTTTTATTTTCTTCATCTTTTGAGATGTTCACGTGCTTGCTTGCTTTACTCACATGAAAGTGTCTGCTTCGATAAAGTAAAGTCATGCATGAGTAATAAGGAGATGAATTTTTTTAATTGTTTTCTTTTTACTTTGTTTGAACAGTGATTTATAAAGATATTCTTTTTTTTTAATTTAAATTTACTGACAATTAACTTCACCAGAAGATAAAAATTTTTTTTAAATATATACTAAACAGTTTGTTTTATAAATATCCACCGCAATTTAAAATGTGTTGCTCACTCGGACAATTTTTGGGGCCCCCAATAAAGTGGGGGCCCTAAGCCATAGCTTGTGTAGCTTGTACGTAAATATGGCACTGATAATCAGTGTAGTTGCCCCTCCCCCCCCCTTTGCCATGGCTAAGTTTTTTTACCTCTCCGAAAAAATATTGCCGAGCCCTCACCCCCTTACTACGTCACAGGGCTTGGCTTAGACGATTTTATCAGACGCCTGGGATATTCGTAACATTCATTTAATTTTACACGGGTTGATTTACTAGCTACATCTATACATACTTGGCCAACTCAACGTTGCTCCAGTAATCGTTCGGTATGTAATCGAATACAATAAGTTGCAACCGAACATGGGATCTAAGAGCAAAATAGAACAAAAAGAAAACTAGGGCTGCGGAAATTATCGATTAATTTCTCGATTAATCGTTAAAAAATTTATCGATTAATTATCGATTAAAATATTTTTAATCGATAAAAATTCGATTAAAATTTAACAAAATATTTATAATATTTTTTCAAAAATTTTAGTTATAAATAATAAATTATTAATAATAATTTATATATTATATTTTTATTATATTTTTTATGTACAAACATCTCCCGCGTAATATTAAAATTTATTTTATTAATCTATATTGACCGGCAGACGTCAACTATAAAATGGCTGACAGCCAGAGCCGTATTAACACCATTATGGGCCCCCGGGCAAAGAAATAGTGTTTGGGCCCTTCCCCCGCAGGAATAAAAAATGAATATACATAATATATATATATAAACATATTCCCATGGGGTCCCATATGCTCGTGGGCCCCCGGGAAAATGCCCAACGGGCCTATGCGTTAAGACGGCCCCGCTGACAGCATCAGCACAGTTAAATTTAAACATAAAACTAGAAAGTTGAGCAAATATGTTGTTTTTAAGCTAACTGCGGATGGCAAAGTCGAAGATGGTGAAAACGTTTACTGTGTCCACTGCCATAAACAATTATTGAAGACCACAAAGGAAAGAACGGCTATGTGACATTTTTGAATTTTTTTAGTTACACCCTGTATGTGATAGAGGGTCATGACTCATGAATAGAATGCTCTGAATCAGGTTTTATTCTTTTTTAAAGGATCAAATACATCGTTGACGTACCACCTTCAGTACAAATCAAGTATCAACACATTGTCATGAAATTTAGTTCAAAATATTCTTAATTTTCAACGTCCGTGAGAAATGTTGTGTTTAATGACGTCATAAATTTCTATTTTTGGTTTTAATCGAAATTATCGATTAATTAATCGCTAATTTTTCAAAAGTTAACGATTAAATTTAAATTAATCGATAACAGCCCTAAAGAAAACTGATATTTTTTTTAACAAAAATAAATTAAACAATAAAGAAATTAATCGATATTTGTTTTTCTTGAGCTCAATATTGTGTTTTGAATTGGCTGTTAATACTACTCGCCTAACGCTATGGTTTAAAACGAAACAGGAATATAATAAGTTGGGATTTTGATTTCTGGATAGGACGGTTACACCACAAAATCATCACTTTACCGAATACGTTTTACAATGATTTATCGGTTAAGGCTAATGATTTCCGAAGAAAACCGCGAACCCGATTAAGAAAATATCTCCGGTTTCGATTCGATACATCACCACAGCGCCGGTGTCCAAACAACTAGCCCCCATTAGAGACACGCCTGGTGTGATTAATGATAATATGAGGATTGTATTGATCTCTAACTGTGGCCTGCGATAACTGGGTTGGGGGAAAAGGGTGGGGGGAGGTTAAGTTGCACGAGGGAATGGTGTCCAACGTCAGTGTAACAGGCGGATAAGTGAGGTGGATAAGTGAGGTGGATAAGTGAGGTGGATAAGTGAGGTGGATAAGTGAGGTGGATAAGTGAGGTGGATAAGTGAGGTGGATAAGTGAGGCGGATAAGTGACGTGGATGAGTGAGGTGGATGAGTGAGGTGACTAAGTGAGGTGGACAAGTGCTGTGGATAAGGGAGGTGGATAAGTGAGTAGTGGATAAGGGAGGTGGATAAGTGACGTGGATAAGTTACGTGGATAAGTGACGTGGATAAGTGACGTGGATAAGTGACGTGGATAAGTGAGGTGGATGAGTGAGGTGGTTGTGAGGTGGACAAGTGCCGTGGATAAGGGAGGTGGATAAGTCAGGTGGATAAGTGAGATGCTGTCTAAACTGTTACTCTATGGCAGAGGAGGGCGGTGGAGGGTTGGTGTTTATGAGGTCTGTGGAGTCGATGAAACCTGTCACTGAAGCGAAAAGGAAAGCTCTTATGGCCTACAAGGAAAAGCCCACACCCGACAGGCTGCATGCCTTTAAAAACAGCCAAGTCGCATGCCCAAAAAGTTGCCCGTCAATGTGCCAATACCTACTGGCTTAACCTCTGCTCCAGCATACAATCAGCAGCAGACATGGGCAATGCCAAATCAATCTACGAAAATTTCAAAAAAGCAACTGGCCCTTTGACGTCCAAAGTTTCCCCCCTAAAGTCCAAAAGTGTAGAAATTATTCATGACCAGGCAGGACAGCTGTATTCAACAGTTACCACAGTCTCCAGCACCGCTCTAGATGACATCAACAGTTACCACAGTCTCCAGCACCGCTCTAGATGACATCAACAGTTACCACAGTCTCCAGCACCGCTCTAGATGACATCCCCGATATGCCATTCATGACTAATTGAAGTTAAGGTTAACCGGTCCTGATAAAACAGGACTGGTCCAAATTTCAGGACTGGTTAACCAGTAACAATCTTAATGAAAACTGTTCTTTTATTCAATTAATTTAATTCAATTTCAAGTAGTTCTTAACTACATTGATATCCGGATCCGACCCGGATCTGCCATAAGTATTTGCCAAATCCGGATAGTGCCGGATATCCGGCCACCCTTTAAAATTTTCTTCCCCTACTACTGTATAAGTTGCCATTATCGCTTTTAAAAGTAAAGTTGTTCTTATATCTTAGAATGTTCCAGCAATTCAACAACACCCTAAAACATGTGTCTCTTTTTAAACGTAGTCAAACCCTTCCCCCTTCCCGCACTTCTCGGCCCACTTTGTATCCCACCCCCGCCCATCACATATCATCCTTTGATACTGTCATGGATAAGTTGTCATCAAGTTAACAGCTGTAACCCTCTTTAATTCAAACCTATAATTATCTCGTCTGCATGTTTTGATGAAATGCCCGGGATCACGCCGCCGCCCATCGTCAGCACTTTTCAGGAGCCATCAATCAATACCAGCCAAACATTGGCATCGATTTTTGTACTAACGGCCCACGCTTGACAGGTCAGGTGGGGGAGGGGGGGTGGGGGGAGGTCGCTTGTGTCTTTTGTTTTGATGCTGGTCGTCCTCACACCCGGCATCAACATTCTTGACGGGCTTCTAGCCTTAAATTTGAGTTGTCCGGGAAGATTGACCTTAATCTTCGTGTTTCAAGATGGACGACTTCAGTGGAGACTCTTTTAATGGAGGGATGAGGGGCGGGTAAAAGGAATGTATGTGCTGATGGAATAAAATTGATAAAGGGTTTGTGTGTGTGGGGGGGGTAAGGGTTTGTCAGGCCCTGGGCGTCTAGAAGAAAACAAGGGGTGCCGAACAATATTTGCGTTTTTTTTTAAATTATTAAAATACATTTTACGAAAGGAGTCGCTAAAATAGAGTCTTTTCCCCTGTCTCGTCCAATCTTTTCCCATGTCTCAGCCAGTTTTCCCCCTGTCTCAACCAGTCCTAGGCATGACACTGTTTGAACATATGATGGACAATGTTCCCTTTAAGCTGCGCGGCCGCGCAGACATCTGACCGATGCCGCGTGGCAGTTTAGAATTACCGCGCAGCAAATTTTGTAAAATATTTCACAAAATATGGATGCTGTGCAACTCTGCACACGAGTTTTTCCACTTTGCACACGAAACAACGAACCTTAGAGGGAACATTGAATGATGTATTACCCCGTGGAGTTGTCTTTACTTGAAAACAAAAACGTTATGTCTCAAGGCCTCATAAATTTATAATAGTTCTACGCTCACTTGGTTCATTCATAGAATCTGAGATTAACTGCTGTTTTTTTAATGTATGTTTTATACAGTTTGTAAGATACTCTTATGCGAATTATATTTTAAGGTAAATAAAGCTTTTGTTGTATAAAAACATCGGTGATGAAATCCCTATATATATTGCGCCTAAGCGCGTCTGAGTGTGGGTGCTCGCTATGCGGGGTAACTCCCGAAAATAAAATAAATTATTGAAAATTAAATAATAAACATTTTGGTGTCGAGATTAACAAGACGGCGTTTCTCGCTATAAAATATTGTGACTTGACGTAATAGTTCGAGCTCATATTAATTTGTAAAATGGAAACAAAGTAAAAAGAGCCGCGGTTATTTCAATGAAATGTGATTTTTTTAATGGTACTATCTGTTTGTGTGTTTATGTTTGTGTGTATAAGTGTGTGAATAAAGTGAGCGTGTGTGTGTTTATGTTGTGAACTAAATGTGATGAAACGGATTATTTTTATGTCTGATAACGTTGCGCCTCTAACAAGAATACGTATATTTTTTTTGTAGAAAATTACAGAATTAATATATGTTTGCAAATTATATCTTTACACTGTTTCCTTTATGTATTTTCGAGATGTATTTTATTCAGCCGTTCGAAAAATTTATTTGCTTTGGTCTTTCTCCAGATGTCTACATTTATGTTCAACGTTAATCTACCTAACATTTTTGTTTACAAACCATAGTCATTGTTTTTTTAGCGCAATATTTTAACAATATTTATATACTATTATTTTCTATTATTTTCTTTATTATCAAATACACAGTATCATTTTACCACTTTTCTTTATATCTTTTATATGTTTAATTTAAATACTTAATGTATTTGACATTTTACAAGTTAGTTCTAAATAATCAAATACTAATCAAATACTAACAATGTATTCAATGCATTAGAGAAAGAAAGCACATGAGTGAAACCAGATACCAAACACTATAGCTTAGCCACTGTTAATATTCTTTTTGCATAAATTAAGTCAAACATGCTAGGTAAGCTATATTTATCAATGATTCTTAGGTGGGATATTTATTTTCCTTCGGTGCTTAAATAGTTTACACGATTTTTTTTTCTGGAACGATTGCTCCATAAACTGCCCCAAGGAAATAGAAGGAATGAAAAAAAAATCGGTACTGTTATAGACGAAAATGGATTATATATAGGAGTTATATGCACGGACCAATGAGTGTGGGTAATAAGTGGAACAGTTATTTTTATATTGAGTACAACTTTATGACCTTTTGAAATGTACCATTTATTGGTGGGGTAAGAGTCAATAATATCGCCCAACCCTGGATGACATAAACACTATAGCTTAGCAACTGTTTTTATACTTTTTGCATAGATTAAACTAAATCAGCAGGTTAAATTTTAAGCCCAGACCTTGCGATTCAAAATGTTTCTTTAAAACAAATAAACCCCATGAACACCTTACTTAAGCATCAAAATTCACATAAATAATATGCTTTTCCCCATAAAAAAATCATTGCTAAGAAAGGTATTTAACAGCTTACAAAACTAAAACATTCATTAAAAAAAATAGTTACATTTCTAGAACAATGAGTTGCGTGGCACACACTTCAGGTATAAACTGTACGGTTCTTTAAGGTATACATATATTTAGTGTAAAGACATATCGCGGGTATTACGACTCATATATAGGTTCTAGCTTCAGAAAGTGCGTGCTCAAGCGAAAAAATACACTAACAGCAACTGATATTTAGACATAACAGCTTGATTTCATTTGATCAATATTATGCAACGAGGATACATTTTTGTATAAAGACTGATTTCAAAGGCAGATCATGTTGTTTACTAAATGGCAGTTTTCTATTAAGCTGTATACACTTTCTTGAAAAAATTCTTTTTAAATTATTCTAATTTAATATCAAATGCCTACAAATATATGTTATATATTAAAACCATTACCAAATATGTCATTTTATAAGCTAAAAAATGCTACAACGAAAAAAGGCT
Organism: Ampullaceana balthica; assembly: GCA_944989445.1. Taxonomy (NCBI): domain Eukaryota; kingdom Metazoa; phylum Mollusca; class Gastropoda; family Lymnaeidae; genus Ampullaceana; species Ampullaceana balthica. The sequence goes on from CALYLW010001528.1 coordinate 79,745, forward strand.
TAAATACAAATACAACGAAAAGTAATCCTTTATTTTAGTGGAACAAGTATCTGCCAACTTATTGCTTTGTTAATACTAGAAGAAAAGAGTGGAAAGTCTTTTCAAAATGACGCAATTTATTAGAAAATCAATCTCTAGGAATTTAAATAAAAAAACAAACATTGTTTTTATGTTAATATTCGTGTGTAAAGAAAATAGCAACCCGTAAACCTTATTTCCACCCTCCACTAAGCATACATATTCAAATAAATATTATCTGGCTCAAATAATAACTAATTCGTCTAAAACTAATTTCATGCTTAAACTATACAATGGTATTGGTGTTTTTCTGAGCATTTTCCTAGAACCAAAGGAATCATATGGAAATATATTTTTAATTTTTTTTTATTCATGTGAAAATAAATTGAGCCTTGCCGATTAGATTTTTATAACTCTTAAGTACCTTTCATATTCTGTAGGAGTATATTATATAGAGAAAAGCATGCGTTATTAAAGCAGACATACCAAAACTGATGGTTAATATTTAAATTCATCATAATTTCTATTTTCTCGACACACATATCGTGAATTTTATAAGACATGGTTTGATTTATCACTACCCTAATTTCATGATGCATTTACATTCAATTTTAAAGGAAATTTGAGACCCAAAACAAAATAAAGTTATTTTTTAATTGTGCCTACCCCTGTTCTGGCAAAAAATACACTAACAGCAACTGATATTGTGACATAACAACTTGATTTTATTTGAGCAATATTATACAACGATGATAAAATTTTGTATACAGACTGATTTTTTAAAAACTATTCTTTTTTAAAATCAAATGCCTACATAATATATGTTATATATTAAGCCCTAACTTATATGTCATTTTATAAGCTAAAAAAGCTACAATGAAAAAAGGCTTGAATATAAATACAAAGAAAAATAATCCGTTATTTAAGTGAAACAAGTATCTGCCAATTTATTGCTTTGTTACTATTCTAAAAAAAATATCCTATTCGTCTTGAACTAATTTCATACTTAGCTTAAAAAAATGGAGTGGGTGATTTTAAGAGCTTTTCCCTAGAACCAAAGGAATCAAAGATATTGTTTTAATTTTTTGATTTATGGAAAAAGAAATTTAGCCTTGCCCATTAGATTTTTTTAACTGTTAAGGACCTTTGTTATTCTGGTAAAGTATATCGAGAAAAGAGTGCGTTATTAAAGCAGAAATACCAAAATTGATGGGAAATATTTAAATTCATCATACTTTCTATTTTCTAGACACACATATCGTGATTTTTATAAAGAAGGGGTTTGATTTATCACTACCCTAATTTCCTGATACGTTTACACTTATTATTAAGGGGAATGTGAAACTCAAATCCAAATAAAGTTATTTTCATTGTGCCTACCCGTAGCATCGCACGGGCATTGCTCTCGTTATTTATAATTGAATTACGGTACTTGGCAATGACCTATTAAATTATGTTTTTGCCTTTTAGAAATTTTTATCCAAAATATTCTATAAAAGTTCCTCAAAATACGGCGGAAATATCCATAAGCAAACACGTAAATGTTTTAGGATTTTAAATTTATTTTTGTTTGGAAAAAAAGTTACAGCACAAAGAAAAAATAAATGAAGGTTTATTTCTAGGCCCGTGGCTTTGAAAGTGTAGGTACGTACAAATCGGGTTGACTTTTTATATACGAATTGGGTTGGCTTTTTACAACGCCACTTCATTTCATAACTGTGTGAACGGAAGAAATCGATAACTCCCTAAAGACTGAGAATGTCAGGGGAGCTAAGCACAAAGATGTCGCATTGGGATGGTCTCCCTCACGCGAAGTGGTTTTTCTGTGAAAGATTTCTCAAAAACTTCAAGAAACAAATCGGCTTACTGCGTAGATTTTAATTGTAAATGAAAGTGTTAGTATTTTTGTGATAGATAGGTATGGTCACAAATGTCATGATAATATTTGAATCAGTGACTCGTGATGTCAAAGTCACGTCATGGGAATGTGGTACGGTCAGTGACTCTTGATGCTTGATGTCAATATCACGTCATGGGAATGTGGTATGGTCAGTGACTCTTGATGTCAATGTCACGTCATGGGAATGGGGTATGGTCAGTGACTCTTGATGCTTGATGTCAATATCATGTCATGGGAATGTGGTATGATCAGTGACTCTTGATGTCAAAGTCACGTCATGGGAATGTGGTATGGTCAGTGACTCTTGATAGTTGATGTCAATATCACGTCATGGGAATGTGGTATGGTCAGTGACTCGTGATGTGAATGTCACGTCATGGGAATGTGGTATGGTCAGTGACTCTTGATAGTTGATGTCAATGTCACGTCATGGGAATGTGGTATGGTCAGCGACTCGTGGTGTGAATGCCACGTCATGGGAATGTGGTATCGTCAGTGACTCGTGATGTGAATGTCACGTCATGGGAATGTGGTATGGTCAGTGACTCTTGATAGTTGATGTCAATATCACGACATGGGAATGTGGTATGTTCAGTGACTCGTGATGTCAATGTCACGTCATGGGAATGTGGTATGGTCAGTGACTGGTAATGTCAATGTCACGTCATGGGAATGTGGTATGGTCAGTGACTCGTGATGTCAATGTCACGTCATGGGAATGTGGTATGGTCAGTGACTCTTGATGTCAATGTCACGTCATGGGAATGTGGTATGGTCAGTGACTCTTGATGTCAATGTCACGTCATGGGAATGTGGTATGGTCAGTGACTCTTGATGTCAATGTAACGTCATGGGAAGTTGGTATGGTCAGTGACTCTTGATGTCAATGTCACGTCATGGGAATGTGATATGGTCAGTGACTCTTAATGTCAATGTCACGTCATGGGAATGTGGTATGGTCAGTGACTCTTGATGTCAATGTCACGTCATGGGAATGTGGTATGGTCAGTGACTCTTAATGTCAATGTCACGTCATGGGAATGTGGTATGGTCAGTGACTCTTGATGTCAATGTCACGTCATGGGAATGTGGTATGGTCAGTGACTCTTGATGTCAATGTCACGTCATGGGAATGTGGTATGGTCAGTGACTCTTGATGTCAATGTCACGTCATGGGAATGTGGTATGGTCAGTGACTCTTGATGTCAATGTCACGTCATGGGAATGTGGTATGGTCAGTGACTCTTGATGTCAATGTCACGTCATGGGAATGTGGTATGGTCAGTGACTCTTGATGTCAATGTCACGTCATGGGAATGTGGTATGGTCAGTGACTCTTGATGTCAATGTCACGTCATGGGAATGTGGTATGGTCAGTGACTCTTGATGTCAATGTCACGTCATGGGAATGTGGTATGGTCAGTGACTCTTAATGTCAATGTCACGTCATGGGAATGTGGTATGGTCAGTGACTCTTGATGTCAATGTCACGTCATGGGAATGTGGTATGGTCAGTGACTCTTAATGTCAATGTCACGTCATGGGAATGTGGTATGGTCAGTGACTCTTGATGTCAATGTCACGTCATGGGAATGTGGTATGGTCAGTGACTCTTGATGTCAATGTCACGTCATGGGAATGTGGTATGGTCAGTGACTCTTAATGTCAATGTCACGTCATGGGAATGTGGTATGGTCAGTGACTCTTAATGTCAATGTCACGTCATGGGAATGTGGTATGGCCAGTGACTCTTGATGTCAATGTCACGTCATGGGAATGTGGTATGGTCAGTGACTCTTAATGTCAATGTCACGTCATGGGAATGTGGTATGGCCAGTGACTCTTAATCTCAATGTCACGTCATGGGAATGTGGTATGGTCAGTGACTCTTGATGTCAATGTCACGTCATGGGAATGTGGTATGGTCAGTGACTCTTGATGTCAATGTCACGTCATGGGAATGTTGTATGGTCAGTGACTCTTGATGTCAATGTCACGTCATGGGAATGTGGTATGGTCAGTGACTCTTGATGTCAATGTCACGTCATGGGAATGTGGTATGGTCAGTGACTCTTGATGTCAATTTCACGTCATGGGAATGTGGTATGGTCAGTGACTCTTGATGTCAATGTCACGTCATGGGAATGTGGTATGGTCATATGTAATTAACTTTCAGGGGTATCCCCCTCAAAGAATAAATATTCTTCTGAGCTTCTTGCTCGCGTTGAACACGTATTTTCATTGTTTTGGCTCGGATCTAAAGTCCATCTGATACTGTAGTATATAGCATACGTCATTAAGCTTTTAGAGACAGCTCTTCTGAAGCGTGGTGGCCAAAACGAGGCAGCGCACCATTCCTCTATCAAATAACCACAACGGGTCATTAGCCTTTTTGTTCAATAATATTCACACCCATTGCCGTGCATATTGATCGCGCAGCGTTTCAACAATCAGGTTCCTCAATTTAAAAATATGTTTTTAAAATATCGGGCCCCTCCTCACTACCATTTTGCCCCTGGTGAACTAAAGTTCACCTGACCTTACTCTTGACAATCCAAGCGGACGGATTCAAACAGTTGAGAAACCATTTTTGGTTGTGTGTATGTTTATTTTTCTATTGTACAACAATGCAAAATTCGATGCAGTCATGCATGAAGCACCATACTCCGGGTGAACAACAGGTAGGTTTATGTTATGGGGTTCGTACATGCGATTGGCTTGTATGTGGTTACGTCCTTCTACTACTTCTACTACTCTATGACAGCAAAGAGTTTGACATGTCGGTAATGTCCCTCTACTAATATTGTAATTTATTCCACACATGGCTACGAAGAGTTGAAGTGTATCTCAGTTGGTTTCTCTTTTCTGTCCTCTTCGCGTCAAACTTATAGATGTGTTTATCTCGATAGGTCAATTCGACCCTGGAGATTAAGGAACAAATAAATTATCCTGCTGTTTCTTTCGTGTGTTTTCTTATTTAATATTTTTTTTTACAAAAAAATTTAATTATTTTTTTTTAGACTATTTTATTTTGTGAATGCTTTTATTTTCCTTTAAATTTAATTTCTTAACAGAAATTTACATGTTCGAGTATCCCTTTGTTGACATGTTGAATGTGTTTCAAACGTTCATTTTTTCTTGGAGCCCAGCCTCATTTTAAAAAAAAATAATAATAACCCTGCTCCTTTACCCCTCCCCCATATCACCAAAAAACAACAACATACCTTACCAAGAAGATCCTTGCGTCTGGTCGTGTTTGGCAACCCCAGCCTTGCAGAAGTGCAGCCATGTGTATTTTAAACTCAACCCTACAAGGGGGGGGGGTTTACTGTCATCAGTCGCTGTAATCTCTTGCCTCTCTTTGGGTCTGTGTCTAAGAATATAATCCTCTCCGAGTCCGACTCCATCAAACGATTCACAAGAACTCTCTAAGCCGATAGCCGTGGTTTGGGGTGGGGGGGGGGTTATATCTTGTTTAACTCAAAACAGACTCAGGACCATTTTAAGTTTGGGGGGGGCGTGTCCTGGCCTTGTCCTGTAGGACAGTGCTCCTCAGTTTGTTGTCGGGGGACAACCGCCGCTGAAATGTAATAGCTCTTACACACCATCGTCATTAAAACGTCAGCTTAAAAAAACCAGCCTCTTCTTAAAGCAAGGCCCTGGGGCGCAGACATATGACATATTCCTGGGACTGTGCTAAGATCATGTTTGCTCAGCTCATCCTTGGAGCGGTCAGTATGAATACCAGGAATATCGGCATTCTTCAGTTAGCCAGTCGATCGTTGGTTATTGTTGTTGACTTTAAGTTGGGACTACGTTCATAATTTACGAGTGCCGACCGCTATACAAGACTTCTCGAGTTAAGTTACCACTTGAGACCTTAAGTTGCAGCTGCATAATTTACCAAGTATGACCTTCGGTTACACATGGTCAGATTTTGTTAAATCTGTTGACCTTTATTTACGCCTTTTAATGTTACGTTACAACAGATAGTTGTCAACTGCCGAGGGCCGTTAGATGAAACTATAGAACCAAGCTTGGAGAGTGGCCATAAGAATAACTGCGATGGCTTCAGTGAGCTAAACAAATGAAGATGACAGTTTGGGGTAATGTAGGGAGAAATGTTTGGTCTGTGCTTGCATAATGGCATCAGTCGGCTAGCTGTAAGTTGGTTATAGGTCAGGGGTTATAGGCTAGAGGTTACAGTGCAAACAATGGCGGTTTGAAATACTACATACAGTACTTTTTTTTTACGATTGCAGGTGTGTTATGTGAACTTATGTCAACATAATTTAACCAACTTAACACGTCACTCAAGTCATTAATATAAGATTATGTTTAAACTTGTTATTCTTTACTTATTTATTATTTTAATGTTATTGTTTTCCTCTTTTCCTATTCCAATACTTTTCACGCCCAATTTTATTACAAAACAGAAAGATATGACCGCTTCGCGGGGAAAGTAAACTTTCCGCAATGCGGTTCATTTTCCCAGTTTCGAGAAAGCTAGGAATAAAACACATGGTTTGGTGTCATGTTTCAAACACATTGTTTGGTGTCATGTTTCAAACACATGGTTTGGTGTCATGTTTCAAACACAAGGTTAGGTGTCATTTTTCAAACACATGGTTTGGTGTCATGTTTCAAACACATGGTTCGGTGTCATGTTACAAACACATGGTTCGTGTCATGTTACAAGCACATGGTTAGGTGTCATGTTACAAACACATGGTTTGGTGTCATGTTACAAACACATGGTTTGGTGCCATGTTTCAAAAACAAGGTTAGGTGTCATTTTTCAAACACATGGTTTGGTGTCATGTTTCAAACACATGGTTTGGTGTCATGTTTCAAACACATGGTTCGGTGTCATGTTACAAACACATGGTTTGGTGTCATGTTTCAAACACATGGTTTGGTGTCATGTTTCAAACATATGGTTTGGTGTCATGCTAGAAAGACATGGTTCGGTGTCATGTTTCAAACACATGGTTTGGTGTCATGTTTCAAACACAAGGTTAGGTGTCATTTTTCAAACACATGGTTTGGTGTCATGTTTCAAACACGTGGTTTGGTGTCATGTTTCAAACACAAGGTTAGGTGTCATTTTTCAAACACATGGTTTGGTGTCATGTTTCAAACACATGGTTTGGTGTCATGTTTCAAACACATGGTTCGTGTCATGTTGCAAGCACATGGTTCGTGTCATGTTACAAACACATGGTTCGGTGTCATGATAAAAACACATGGTTTGGTGTCATGTTACAAACACAATGTTTGGTGTCATGTTTCAAAAACAAGGTTAGGTGTCATTTTTCAAACACATGGTTTGGTGTCATGTTTCAAACACAAGGTTAGGTGTCATTTTTCAAACACATGGTTTGGTGTCATGTTTCAAACACATGGTTTGGTGTCATGTTTCAAACACATGGTTTGGTGTCATGTTTCAAACTCAAGGTTAGGTGTCATTTTTCAAACACATGGTTTGGTGTCATTTTTCAAACACATGGTTTGGTGTCATGTTTCAAACACATGGTTCGTGTCATGTTTCAAACACATGGTTTGGTGTCATGTTACAAAGACATGGTTCGGTGTCATGTTTGAAACACATAGTTAGGTGTCATTTTTCAAACACATGGTTTGGTGTCATGTTTCAAACACATGGTTTGGTGTCATGTTTAAAACACAAGGTTAGGTGTCATTTTTGAAACACATGGTTTGGTATCATGTTTCAAACACATGGTTTGGTGTCATGTTTCAAACACATGGTTTTGTGTCATGTTTCATGGCTGACCCTCGCTAGGGTCGGCCAATCACAGTTTATGGTTGGCAACCTATGGTGGTGAAGGGTGGTGGGCAGGAAGAAACAATGCGTCGGTGGTCCGTCCCCCCCCCCACTGACGTTCACTGCGTTGTTTTGATATCTTCTTGCTGTAGTTTGTATCCGTTCTTCCCCTCCCCCCTTTCTTTGCACTATCCATGAGCAAGTCTGCGGCGTATGCTACGCCGCGGGGCATATCTAGTTTTAATTATTTACACATATTCTGATACATTAAATAAAATTTCCCGGTTTTAAGACACACAAATTATTGAACTTCAAACTTCTCCAGGATCTTACGCTGAAAAACCCAATGTAACTCATTCCAAAAACTGGATTGGCCAAATGTTTATTATGGTCAATGGAAAACACGAATGCTAGTGAAAAATGTTTACTGAAAAGCCTGAATGGGTAATTCCCTCTGTATATGTCATGAAAATTCTTGGAATATAAACTGTTGGTTTAGATGTTTGGGGTTTAGACGAACTTGAATTCCAAATTATTTCTGTACAAATTTGTAATTGCTCAATTGACAGCCATCACGTAGTCCTGCAGTCGAGACGTTTCCGTAATAGCTCATTTCAATCAAACAAATAGGCCCTATAACATGTCACAAACTCTATATAATTTGTTAACTGAAACTTTCTTTGTGTAAAATAAATTTCTTCCTCTTCGTCATCCTTCCGTCTCGAGAGACGATGGTGCATCACCGTTGGGTTGGGCTGCATTTCCTCGTGTGGCTGAGCAGTACTATCCTGGAATGACAGTCTTTACCACAGCTTTTGCATACGAGTTCTTTGCTTCCCAATGTTTTGGCCTTTCTCCTAGTTATTCTGTCTGTAGTCTCCTCCATCCTTCGCTCCTCGGCTACTATGACGACCTTTTAGACAAAATAAATAGTTCGTATTTTATCACGTTCCCCACGAACAGGATAATAAAGTTTGAGATTTTAAAATTATTTTGATGATCTCCCTTAACCACATAACCCATTTTTTAATTAATTCTTAAAAAACTCTCCCTTTCTGTCTCTCTTTTTTTGTCTCCCTCCCCCCCCTTTCTTCTCTCTCTCTCTCTCCCTCCCTCCCTCCCCACTCTCTCTCTCTCTCTCCCCTCTCTCCCCTCTGGACTTGGCCTCGAATTTAACGCCACTGTCTGTTTCCCTATTCCTTTGCCGTAATTGCTGACAATAATTCCACAAGATCCCATGGGACGTTCAACAACAACAAGAGCAGGTCATACAAAAACTCTTTCTGCGATGTTGACGGTATTTAAAACAGGGGCGCCATTAGCTTTGAAAGCCCCACCCCGTCCCGTGCAGGAAACTATTGGTGAAAATTAACATCTGCGTTTTTTAAAAATAAATTATAAATACCTTCAATATAATAATTAAACTATCTCTATTTACCAAATAGAATTAAAGACATTTTTAGTCGCACTTGAGTCGGTGGAATAACTTTCCCTGGTTTTTGTTTTTCATTTAAGAAACTCAAATAAGTTTCGAAATAAAATTTTGAACGCGCTGCTTGGTGCTGCAATGTGTATAACGTTTTCCAATGAACTATGCGAAACGTATTGATTTTAGCTCAGCATGTAGGCTATGTATAGTTCGCAAAGTCATCGGCTAATTAATGGAACGAGGAATCCACACTCTCACACACATTAAACAAATAACTTAATTGTTGGCTATTTTCAACAGCATATTTCGATCCTATTTTTTGGTTTGAATTCCTAAATTCCTTTGTGACGGAAAGGGAAAAAAATAATATAAAGAGATGTTTTCTCCCGATATAAGCTTTTAATTGGGTTATTCTGTTATATTTTTTTTAATTAAAGTGAAGTTTTTGTGAAAGGACACAGAAGAGGGAGGTGAAAGTGGTTGGGTGAGCCATAAGGGTTTAAAAATGGAGTTTGGAGTGGGGGCGGGAGAGTGGTTTAGTTTGGGAACGACAGCTAGGTGTTGGGGGAAGGGGGGAGAATGCGCCTTCAAAACAGTGAGCTGTGACCGTGACCTTTATTCCACCTTGTAGCCAAACAGACAGGTAACAAAAGATAAGTCGCCAGGCTCTTAGCCCGACCTACCGCAGTGTCGGGCTCATGGCTCCACTCCTGGGCAGCCACTTGACGAGAGAACTCACGATAGCAGTGGCACGGGAAGTAACGGTGGAGGGAAAGGAAGCTATCAAGGTGTGGGAGGATGGGGTGTAACACCATTGGTCATACTTTTTTATGATAATTGCGATCGGAAAAAGGGGGAAGGGGCACATTTTGGCCAACTGAAGGGTTGACTAGAAGAGGGTGGACATATCTTTCTCCCTCCCCGGGCTGACACTAATCCTAACGCCACGAATTGAATGTCCTGTGGTCACATTAAGTTTGCGCACCAATTAGGTGGAGATAGTCATCATTTGGAGGAGATAGTCATCATTTGGTGGAGATAGTCATCATTTGGTGGAGATAGTCATCATTTGGTGGAGATAGTCATCATTTGGTGGAGATAGTCATCATTTGGTGGAGATAGTCATCATTTGGTGGAGATAGTCATCATTTGGTGGAGATAGTCATCATTTGGTGGAGATAGTCATCATTTGGTGGAGATAGTCATCATTTGGTGGAGATAGTCATCATTTGGTGGAGATAGTCATCATTTGGTGGAGATAGTCATCATTTGGTGGAGATAGTCATCATTTGGTGGAGATAGTCATCATTTGGTGGAGATAGTCATCATTTGGTGGAGATAGTCATCATTTGGTGGAGATAGTCATCATTTGGTGGAGATAGTCATCATTTGGTGGAGATAGTCATCATTTGGTGAGATTTTCAACTGAAATATTACGAGGTAATAAGTAATGGTGTTTGTCATTTCTGAGATCAGAAAATTTAATTTCTCCATTACGTACTGTTACTATTTTTAGAAGAGGTTGGGGTTTTTTCCCATCAAAGAATGTTATTCATAATGAATATAAAAGTAAATATTCGTTTGAAATTTTGTTTGGTATAGTCAAGTTGTACACAAGTTGTACACAAGTTGTACACAAGTTGTACACAAGTTGTACACAAGTTGTACACAAGTTGTACACAAGTTGTACACAAGTTTGGTTTTTTTCCTCGATCAAGTCTTGTACGCCGATTCAAATTAACTTAAAATTAATTAAAAATTATTGAGACATAAAATTGTTCCGACTAAATATCCGGATGTTGTATTTATAAATTTCCGCCATGAAATGGCAAGGCATGACTGAAAGAAATGACTTAGCTGAATGTATGGGAAAATGCTAGTGGTTTGTCTTATGCTTGTGTCAGTGTCACTCTGGGCAGAAATGAAAGTCAGTTGAGTTTTAATCGTATCCATCTGATCAGTATTGTCCTTACATCTGTTTGGATCATCCGTGAATTACATCGTCAAGAAACTTCTTCTTCTTCATATGCTTTCCAAGCTCAATTGTTTTAATCTCATGACGAAATTTGTATCTGGCGACGCTGTTGCAGGAATAACGTGCTTTGAACTCAGTGACCAAGTGTTCGGCGAGGAACTGAGCAAGGCCCAAGGCAAACGATTAAATCATTCGGGGACTTAGTCACCCGGGAGGCCCAAAATACCCAAGCTCTCACTCGCCATCACATGCGCGCATGCTCACACGCAAACCCACAAAAACACACACACGTTCGCGCGATACCATAATTGTTTACGACTGTTGGTACTCGCTCATATCTTGATGGACCTTTCCATTCCCGCCATTCACTGCTGAGATCGAATCTCTGAAGTGAAACACTTACAGGCAACCATCGAGGATGTTAACAGACAACCATCGAGGATGGTAACAGCAACCCATCGAGAATGATAACAGGCAACCATCGAGGATGGTAACAGGCAACCATCGAGGATGATAACAGGCAACCATCGAGGATGGTAGCAGCAACACATCGAGGATGACAACATGCAACCATCGAGGACGGTAACATGCTACCATCGAGGATGGTAACAGGCAACCATCGAGGATGGTAACGGACAACCATAGAGGATGGTAACAGCAGCCCATCGAGGATGGTAACAGGCAACCATCGAGGATAGTAACAAGCAACCATCGAGGATGGTAACAGCAACCCATCGAGGATGATAACAGGCAACCATCGAAGATGGTAACAGGCAACCATCGAGGATGGTAACATGCAACCATCGAGGATGGTAACAGGCAACCATCGAGGATGATAACAGGCAACCATCGAGGATGGTAACAGCAACCCATCGAGGATGATAACAGGCAACCATCGAGGATGGTAACGGGCAACCATAGAGGATGGTAAATGCAGCCCATCGAGGATGGTAACAGGCAACCGTCGAGGATGGTAACAGGCAACCATCGAGCATGGTAACGGGTTAACCCTGTACGAGAAAACTGCCTTAGCAAAGCCGTTCGAAAAAAGCCCATACCTTACAGGTCTTATTGGCTCAGTTTAGATCTGAACGGGACAGGTAACCTAGATGTGTCAGTCAATCGGTTTGTGTGTGTGTGTGTGTGTGTGAGTGTGTTGACCTCACATCTCTTTTACGTGTGTGTGTGCGGTTGTGTGACCCGCGTTAATTACGCCGATGTACAGTTATAATTGACACGTGTGGCTTGTGGACACGCACGAAAACATATTACTTCCTGTGACACTGAGCGGTTCTAAAGTTCTAGCGATTGTCTTACTGAAAGAACCTCCCTGTACTCAAGTGAGTTTTCCCATGAAAATATATGAAAAGTGATTGTTTTTAAATCACACGCAATCTCACTAGATTCCAAGCTTTCAGTTTTGATCTGTGAGGTAACGCTTAACCCTTTAGCTCCTGGCCTTCTCCAGTTAGCTGTCACTCGCTGACGTTGTCCATAAGATTATTAAGTCACTCTAGAGCATTGCTTCTCAAACTTTTTAGTATGGCGGACCGGCAGGAATTTTGCCATTGTACCAAGGACCTGTGAACTATTTTCACTGTACTTACGCGGTGGCGAAATGTTATTTATTTTATTTTATTTGTTCAATTGCATGTGCTTATTACGAAAAATTGACATATTCTATAGGGTTAGTAATAATGTTTTCAAATAAGGGATTATGATTAAATTTTTCTGTCCTTTCTTGATAACTTCTGCGGACCGTCAATGAATGGCCCACGGACCGGCATCGGCCCGCGGACCACCACTTTGAGAAGCACTGCTCTAGAGTGCATCTGGATAGCAGCAAAGGGTGGCATGGATATGAAACAGGTGGTCCACTGTGTGTGGAAGTTTGTTTTCCTTTAATATCTTATCTGTTTCAGACGCTCCTTCTATACATAAGATTATTGCGTCCTACGCTTATCTATGGTTTGTGTTTAGTCCTGCATTCTTATTAGAGTTTTAAATGTTGATAAAGTGTTGGCTTTCCTGGTTTCTTCAGGCAACCCATTCCACGCCCGAATTCCGGACGGGAAGAACGAAAATTTGTATGCGTTTGTTCTTGCATATGGAATAAGAAAGGTGTTTTTATCATTATGTCTATAATATAATATAGGGTGCGGGCAATAATATGTACCAACTGCAGTCTTTTCTTTAAATATGCATTGGGTGGCAAATTGTATCACTCTCACTTCATTGCACTAACTAGAGCAACGCCACCGGCTGTACGCCCTCTGAGAGATACTGGGAGGAGAGAGGCTGAGAGATAGAAAGAGAGAGAGGGGGGAGAGAGAGGGAGAGGGATAGAAAAAGAGAGAGAGGAGAGGGAGAGGGATAGAAAGAGAGAGGGATATGTTGAGAGACAGAACGAGAGAGAGGTAGAGAGGAGAGAGAGGGAGATAGATAGAAAGAGAGAAGGAGGATAGAGAGAGGGAGGGATAGAAAGAGAGAGAGAGGGGGGAGATAGGGAGAAAGATAAAGAGTGTAATTTCGCGGCATTCTCTTGGAACAATAATTATTCTTATGGATCAAAAAAAACAATTCTAAATACGATCGATTCAACAATAATGAATAAATTAACGAGATGGACGCACGTATATTTACCGTCTCTTGCATCGTCTTACGATACGCTACAGAAAGTATCATTTTATGGTATGATACAGATACAGAAGGTATCATGTTACGATATTCTACAGATGATGGCGTGTTATGATATGTTATATATATTATCGAGATATTGTATCGTGTTGCTTTAACCAGTGCACACACGTCGTTGTATCTTCAAACAAAGCTGTTACGGTCTCAAAGCATTTCCCCGGCACGAGTTCTGTGGGAATAAAAGCTCGCAACAAATCAGGCGTCAGGAACAACAACAAATAAAACGGTTGTGGCTCATCGTACGCTACTAGAGACAGCGTCCATAACAATTAGTGAGATTTGGTTTGTGGGCGTGAGATAGAGAACCGAGAATGGTGACGGGATTTAACGGCGCTGTAATGATAGCTCTGTGATTACCATCACTGTCTAACTAATGTGAATTGTGAGTGATACAGGGGGGCACTTTGTTTCGCGTTAAAAACTATGGTCTTAAGTAGTGAGTGAGGTTGTGGGGGGGGGGCGGAAGGGGGAAATGAGATTCGAGTATGTGCAGCGTCCGTGAAGTTGAGTGGTTGGTTTTTTGTTCTACACCTCAAATTATAATCTCAGTGATTGGATCCCGGTTAGCCGGTCCATCGATCTGGATTCTGGAATAACTCGGAATAAATATAGCCCCAAGTGGCCCCAACCCCCAACCCCCAACCCCCGTCCTAGAGTTAAGCCGATAGCTGAGAGTGTTGGTGACATCTGCGCATGCGCGACCTCCGTAAACGCATCAACTATCAGTGTTCGCCATTCTCAATCTTAGTGGTTGGCAGCGACAATTTCTTTGAGGGAACTGCTGGGTAGGAGAGCTCAATTAAACTTTTTAATGTTCCCACAGCAGGGACTATTTAACCGGGACATTACAACGATGTTTTGGTTTGATGTTTAATTTTACTTTTGGCAAAAGCTTTTAAGATTACAGTTTTATTTTTATTTTTTAATATAATTTAAATTATGTAAAGAGAAAATAATACTTTTTAACAGGGTCGTACAAAAACAAATGCATTTAGCAAAGAAAGTATGTTTAGTAAATATTCAATTTTAAAAAAAAATAATAATTTATCAAGCTATAATTTCTGTCCACTTTTAATTCCTTTGACTTCAGAGGGTGCTCATCCACACTTATGAACAGTTTTCTATGCGTTATGTATTTTTTAGAAATAATAATTGTGCATTATTTCATGCTTTTTAGTTTTTTCTTGATATAGAACAATTTCTTTCTTTCTTCCAAACCTTATACAAATTATTTATAGTAGAAAGTGAATGGCCAACAAGCACAATTAACATGTTAAATATTTAATTAAATTTATTAATTGTTTGATTCATATTTTGACCTCAAAGTTTTTTGGTCATATAACATATAGATTTGAGTTTAAATCGTGACTTCATCATTGTTGGCCAGACTTTAGTTTCACAAAGTTTGAATCAACTGGGTCCGGGATGTACGGGCCATGAGCTGTTGACCAAAATCAATTGATCAGTGTAACAGGTTTCCAACACCTCGCTACTTGACAGTGTGTGAGTGCAGGGGCCAGGGTGGGGGCTAGAGACTGATGACGTGCTTTGATGGGGAATGATGTAAATAATGGCCATGTGGGCACACAGCAGTGACACCAATTTGTTTGATTTTTATCCCATCCTAAAGCCAGTGTCAAATAATATTTATACCAGTAAGTAGAGATGAAAAATATATTTAATATTGCACTGCTGTCAGCTAGCTCAAACAACTAGCGTGTAACGAATTTAAGTATGTCAACCTATGATCACCTTTTATTATAGATATTTATTTCAACCCATGCCATCTTGCCCTATATATATATATATTTAAACCTATGCTAGAGTGTAATAAACACTTGTTTTAACACATGTGGTACAAAGCAAAGTATTCATTTATTTGCACGGCCCAATCAGATTTATGAGAGATCGATCGAGTCAATACACCGATGAACCCCACGCCATAATCTTTATCTTCAGATCTCGAAAAAAGGGTTTCATAGAGTTTACATTTATGGCTTTATCGATCTTATCCCTGGTGTTAAGAAGAAACCAATCGATAAATTCGTTCGAACATATCATATAGTATGTTGAACACGGACCACTCTCAATAAAGTGTATTGAGGCTGGTCGACGACAAATAGACTTCTCTGTTGGAATGTCGCGTTAAGGGTTTGTAGAGGGAGAAGAAATATCAACTGGGGCTGATTTATTTCTTGACACAGAGAGACATAAGGTCATATGCGTCAGTGCTTCTCAAAGTGGCGGTCCGTGAACCGGTGCCGGTCCGCGGGTCATCCGCCGCCGGTCCGCAAAAGTTATTTAAAAAAAGACTGAAAAAATTGTCAGTGCAGGGAAAATAGTGCAGCGGTCCCTGGTGCAATGGAAAAAATTCCTGCCGGTCCGCCATACTAAAAAGTTTGAGAAGAACTGATATACGTGATTCATTCTATACCAATAACCGTAGCCCAGATTTGGCAGACCAAGGGTCTATTTTGTGTAGCGTGTTTTCAATGTTTGCGACAAAGCTGTGTCAAACATTAGGTCATATGCGAGAGTCAATCTTTCAATAATGATTACATGCATGGCTTTGCCAGACTATTTGTCATTTCATATTTTCAATGCGTCTACACAAAGACATGCATCAGACATACATGATTCGCGCTGTCAATAGATATGTCACGATATGTTAATGAATAGGGGCACCTTTGTCGGAATAACGATGCTTCCTGTCGCGTGGGGATCATGACTTACGGCGAAAGTCGTGAACTTGAGAAAACGATATCTCCGGATAAACGTAAAAAGAGACATTTGTTTCCAATGTCCCTCATATTCAGATGTGACGTACACTGAATATTGGTGTGTCGATGTTTTTCAATAGCTAAAATAAAAACTTCTTTTACGCTACAATTCAATTTCTTTTATTTTCAAGAGACTTCCCTTGATTGACTGAGTGAGAAAACCAAGTCGATGTTTTTTTTTAAACTGTTGCCCAATCAAAGCCCCACGAAGAAATGAAGCTCTGATTAAAATTAAGATTATCGATTTTTAAACAAACCAATCTGCCTGCCGTCTTCACTGTGCCCATGCTTCGAAAACTCTAGATTAGAACCAGATGCCGTTAAATGTATAAACCAAAAGATGGTGTGAGGATGGCTCTCTCGGGCACGTCAATAATCTCAAGGGTTCTCAAATGATCAGGTCAATCTGATGAGATGCTAAGCTCGGAATTTTTCACCCAGAATCGGGGTGGGACTCAAGCTTCGATTATCAAATATGTAAGAAATTTGCTACCTAAAATAAAAACTAACGCATTCCCTTCCTTTTGTTTTAGTAGTTGCTATTTTGAGATATTTTGGCAGCAAATTCTGCGTTCTGATCTCTTATCAAGATTAATAAAAGTTTTCTATTATGATTTCAAAGTTCAGCTTGGTGCCAGGCTAGCATTGAAGCTCAATCCGGAAATATACAATTTGCGTAGAAGACACGAACGTTGCTGGATTGAACTAACCGTCCACAATGTGTTTCCACTATTACAACCATTTTATTACAGCAATTCACGTGACCTGCTCGTGTCATATTTCTTCCCATTCTCCCATCTCATCAGAGGCTGCTTGGATTTCCCATCTGTCATCTATTTTTATGGAGAGAATTGCATTACATACATTACAATTAAAAGCCAGCACTTTGGTCCTATAAGCAACCATCATTGCGGCATATAAAGAGCGAACACTTTTGCCCTATAAACAACTAACATTGTGGCCTTATAAACAGCCAAAGCTTTTGCCATATAAACAACCAACATTGTTTCTCTATCCAATTAACAGCCAACATTGTTTCTCTATAAAAAGCCAAAATTGTTTCTCTATAAACAGCCATCAGTATGGCCCAATAAACAGCCACAATTGTTTCTCTATAAACAGCCATCGGTATGGCCCAAATAACAGCCAAAATTGTTTCTCTATAAACAGCCATCAGTATGGCCCAATTAACAGCCAAAATTGTTTCTCTATAAACAGCCATCGGTATGGCCCAATTAACAGCCAACATTGTTTCTCTATAAACAGCCATCAGCATGGCCCAATAAACAGCAACAATTATTTCTCTATAAACAGCCATCAGTATGGCCCAATAAACAGCCAAAATTGTCTCTCTATAAACAGCCATCAGTACGTCCTAATTAACAGCCAACATTATTTCTCTATAAACAGCCATCAGCATGGCCCAATAAACAGCCAAAATTGTTTCTCTATAAACAGCCATCAGTACGGCCCAATAAACAGCCAAAATTGTTTCTCTATAAACAGCCATCAGTATGGCCCAAATAACAGCCAAAATTGTTTCTCTATAAACAGCCATCAGTATGGCCCAATTAACAGCCAAAATTGTTTCTCTATAAACAGCCATCGGTATGGCCCAATTAACAGCCAACATTGTTTCTCTATAAACAGCCATCAGCATGGCCCAATAAACAGCAACAATTATTTCTCTATAAACAGCCATCAGTATGGCCCAATAAACAGCCAAAATTGTTTCTCTATAAACAGCCATCAGTACGTCCTAATTAACAGCCAACATTATTTCTCTATAAACAGCCATCAGCATGGCCCAATAAACAGCCAAAATTGTTTCTCTATAAACAGCCATCAGTACGGCCCAATAAACAGCCAAAATTGTTTCTCTATAAACAGCCATCAGTATGGCCCAAATAACAGCCAAAATTGTTTCTCTATAAACAGCCATCAGTATGGCCCAAATAACAGCCAAAATTGTTTCTCTATAAACAGCCATCAGTATGGCCCAATTAACAGCCAACATTGTCGACTAGCCCATACAAAAACAGTAAATAAACGGTGCAACTCCAGCTTTTTGCGGCACATAATATTAAAAGGTAAATAAGACGCATTGAACCAGCTCAAGAAAAGTATTCAAAAAATCACTCAACCCCTGCAAACACACCTTTTTTAGATCTATCCCCAACCCTCCCATCCCTCCTATCCCTCCCATCCCTCATTTCCTTCCCATCCCTCACATCACTCCCATCCCTCCTATCTCTCATATCCCTCCCATCCCTCCTATCCCTCCCATCCCTCATTTCCCTCCCATCCCTCCTATCCCTCCCATCCCTATAATCCCTCCCATCCCTACCCTCATCCTATCCCTCCCATCCCTCCTATCCCTCCCAGCCCTACCCTCCTTCCCATCCCTCCCATCCCTCCTATCCCTCCCATCCCTCCCATCCCTCCTATCCCTCCCATCCCTCCCAATTAACTTGTAATTTTACTGTGTCTTTGGCTCGACCAGATACAATTGATAACTCTGGCCTTGAATCCATTTTTGTTTGTTGGATTTATTGTTTTATATTTTATTATTTTGTTGTTGTTGTTTTGTTTTTTTGGTTACACTCACAAAATCAAATCTCCCGTCCCGTATTTGTAAATCATTTAACTTGAGATGTTCCGTAGCCCTCGAATAAATAAATGTATTTTGTTTATTTATTTAATTAATTCACGGGCGATCCGAGCAAAAATCGATCCTAGTTAAAAAATTAAGTAACTTTCTAAGGATCTAATTGATTCCATTAACACAATATTATAGAACATGTAACTGTGTTTGCTTTAGTGTAGCAGAGCGAAGATACTCTCAAAACAAAGTTTAAAGGTCATTAGTTAAAATTAATAGCTATTTAGTATAAATTACTATAAGTATGTAAAAATTGATCTTTTAATTCATAGTTCAAAATTTTCAAAACCTAATCGTTTATCTTCTTTCAAAAGTTTTTTTTCTTCCTTGAAAATTCTTTTCCTTTAAGTTTTTTTTTAAATACTTATTTCAAAATTAAAGGCGGTGACCAATGGGATGATGGATTGTCAAAAATATTTTTAAACTTCTGTCTTTCCCACCTAAACTTGAGGTGACGACTAAAACTTTTACGATTTGCACAAAATACTTTTGGGTCGGAGTCAGGTTTGAACTCCTCACCAGCGAGATATCGCTCAACTCATAGATGCCAACCCCACCTTCCTAGAATATAGTTGAGAACCGTTGATTGGGTATTACAGTGATAACCATTGGTTGGCTATTAGAGTGAGAACCGTTGGTTGGCTATTTGAGTGAGAACCGTTGGTTGACAAGTGTTCAGGGTTATATGATGCTAGCAAGACGATACATGGACGCTGCCGCACGTCACTGAAGTTTCAGTTCTCGTCCTATCTACGCTGTAGTTAGCCAAACCTGCAATCTAGTTTAGTGCGTACAAGTTGAGCAATGAGTGGCTGCAGGGGCGTCGGAGCTGGGGGTGAAAAATTATGCTCCAGATGTTTGTTTGTTTGTTTGTTTGTTTTAATTGTTTTTTTTCTTTTTTCCCATTATTAATATAGAAGGTCAGATCTTTGCAAAACTTATTTATTTGTTTGTTTGCTTGTTTTTGTTTTTTTTAAACAAATTATTATTTGTAAAATGTATTAATATTGTTTTTATGTCGGAATGATAATCTATCTCCGTCCCTTCCGCTAACCTTATCCCCGCCTCTGGGGTGTCGAATTACACGAGCGATTGTTCAAGAATCAGTAGTTGACCATCGTAGTTAGCCGTTCGTTTGTAAACACGTTTTTCTGCCACAACAAAGATGAACATTGAACCCATCCATCGACATGTTCACCGGTCACCAGAGATACCAATACGTTCAACACGCAAACGCGGGCAATAGTTCGGCGTCTCGCTCTACTGTACCGAGATGGTAATAATAATAATAATAATAATAATAATAATAATAATAATAATAATAACAATAATAATAATAATAATAATAATAACAACAACAATAATAATAATAATAATAATAATAATAATAATAATAATAATATTAATTTGATAGGTGATACAGCGCGGTACCCCAGCCAGCAGCTGGGCTCACGGCACTTCACATAGAAACAGTAACACACGTAATTATCAATTCATTCAATCTAGAACATTCATATCGTAACGACAACATATAATGACATTGCGGTGCATGTGCGCTACGTTTATCATTTAAAGAAATGTTTGATTGTTTCGTTAATTAATTTTGAAAGAAAAGTTTTAAGACGTGTGCTTTTAGTGCAGCCTTGAAGTTAGTAGTTGAAATACTGCCAATTTGTAATGATAGAGAATTCCATCGTTTGGGGGGCACACACACAAAAAAAGAGAAAGACATTTCGCAAAATGTTTTAGTGCGTGTCTTAGGAACAGAGACAATACGTAGCTGACGAGTGGGTGAGTAGACAGAGAAATTCAGTAAGATAAGAAAGGCGTGAGTCAGAAAAGAAGTTGTGACATAGAACGTATATACAACGGGGCTGACGCAAATGGGGCATACTTATAGTTGATTCAAATATCTGAGTAAGGGCAACGTTTCTATGGTATTAATAAAAACAACCCCGTAAAAACAAAGTTTTTGACTATAAATCCCTTATATATGAGACAAAACTCAAAGTACTGATTATGTTCAAACGCGACAAACATTCCCAGCCTGAAACTAGGTGAACTCCCCTGGTGTTAAACACGAGATGTGGTCATCGATGGGTGGTGCGAACTCAAGTGACCCGTAAAATGTAAACAATAGCTACCGCTACATATAGTTTTATATAGATAAACCAAAATGGCATTAATTTAATTACAGTACATTCGATCGATCTGAAATTTTGACTAGATGCATTGTTAGGTGACTCGGGTCTATGTGCAAAATTTTAGCTCGATAGCATCACAGGAAGTGTGTAATTTTTTACTTTCATTGTTCCGCCTGCCCGACGACGAACGACAATATTTTGAAGTTAATATAAGGTATTTAATTTTTTTTAAACCGTAAAAACAAAGTTTTTGACTATAAATCCCAAATATATGCGACATAATTGAAAGTATTGATCATGTTCAAACGCGACAAACATTTACAAACTGAATCTGCCTTAACTCCACTTTGCTGTATATCCGGAAAAGGGGGGGGGATGGGGAGAGGGGAAAGGTCTGGTCACCGATCGCTGGACCGAGCTCAGCGTGACACGTAAAATGTAAACAAAAGCACGCCGGTACATCGATGGGTGGCGTCAACGCGTGAACTTGCACGTGAAAGAAAAACAATAACAAACCGTGATTTTGAATTACATACGTTATATAGAGATAAACTAAAAATGCATTAATTTAAATATGATCGATCTGAAATTTTGATACGATGCATTGTTACGTGACACGAGTCTATGTGCGAAATTTCAGCTCGATGGCATCACGGGAAGTGGGTCTTTTTTACTTTTGTTTTTCCGCCCGCGAACGAGATGACGACAGACAAAAAGAGACTAGATTTCGAAGTTAATATAAGGGATTTAAAAAATTTCTTTTTTTATAATAATAATTTTATTATTACTATTATTATTATCATCCTCATAATTGTTATCCGTTATTAGGAGCAACCATGGTATTAAAAATTTTCTTTTTAATAATAATAATAATAATAATATCATAATAATTGTTATTCGTACAAGGTCAAATTTCATATGAACATTTATGGACGGGTTTTTTAAAACCAAACTTTAGAACTTTCCCTCACACTGCTGACCGAAGCCAACCCTTAGTTTTGGATGGTTCTTAACTTGTCGACCCTTGGGTATTGGGGCAAAGAGTCAAGAACCGTTCTAACATATGGCAACCGACGAACTATGAACTGATGATGATAGAAAGTATGTCCACATATCAATAAGGCATTAACTTCTAACAGCAATTAATTTCAGATACGGGTTAAAGAAACACTTAGAGCAAGGCTTCTCAAAGTGGTGGTGTCCAGTGCGCTGCCACTCGTCCCTGGCGCTGGACGCAACTGGTGGACTCCACGCATTTAATTTAAATAACTAATATTTCTCTCTAACCGCTTCTCCCTGATTCAGTGGCGGAGCGAGGGGGTGTAGGCGGTACATATGTCCACGGGCGCCAAGGTATAGGGTCGCCGAAATGAAGCACACTACAAAGGTCACGTTAAAATAATAACATGGGGTGGGATATTG
Source organism: Ampullaceana balthica (assembly GCA_944989445.1). NCBI lineage: Eukaryota > Metazoa > Mollusca > Gastropoda > Lymnaeidae > Ampullaceana > Ampullaceana balthica. The sequence continues at coordinate 102,557 of CALYLW010001528.1, forward strand.
ATTAAACGGGGGGGGGGATGGCTCATATTTTATACTTATTCCCCGGGGCGCAAATATGCTAGCTACGCCAATGTCCTGGTTGTTACCAGATTAGCATCACAGTTTGTGACGTATGACACTAGGGTAGGTTACCTGACCATCGAGCCCATCCGCTCATCAATGCGGAAAGGGTGGTGGGGGGAAGGGGAGGGTTCGCCCAACCAGCCCGTGTCCAATAAATGTATGCCGCCGCACGGACCATCTTAACTTAACGCTGTATGACCGTTCGGTCCGTCTGGCTTGCCGTGTCGCACGCCACCTCGCGTCGTCCCCACCTCCCCCGTCCCCCCTTGCGCCATCCAGGTGTGATAAGAACTACAACAGGCAACAGGTAGCCGTCATGATAAAATCCATTCGGGGCCAAGATCGAGTTTTGTGTGGGACCAAGTCCCAAGTCTTCATTCACTTCTCTTCCAGGATTACAATTATTAACAATGCTATCACTATCAGCTACCGTGGCTTCAGAGTGTTGAGCTTTTAAACGAGTGCTAATACTCGGGTGGTGTGTGTTGTAGTTCTTCGTGGATTTATAGTCGCTACAAGTATAAGTATATATTTTTCTTGTGTTGAATGGAAGGTAAGTCAAACAATGTGTTGATGTTATTCTGATGTTATCATCCCTTGGGTCCTGCTATATGCTGCCCTGTCACGTCTTGGCAAGCCTATGCCTATACCATACATACCACATACTCTGTTTTTAATGACATGCATGTTTATTTAGGCCACCCAACATCAGGTTTATGATGTCAACCCCCAATGACGTTATCACAGACTCTTAAGTCTTAAGTTGTCTTAGTGCCCCACTCAGGTGAATGTAATCAAGATACACGTATCCTGTCAATAACAACTCAATAAAACATATCAGTTTTTAAAAAAAATAAAAAAAACTCGTGTCGCCAAATGTTATTACTTATTTCCAGTGTGTCAAAATATGATATTTAGAAGGGGAAAGAAACAACTATAAAACACTGAGATTAATGCTCACACCTAGGAATGTTTCAAAGTGGAGACATTTAAAAGTTTGGTCTGTTAAGACTATGACTAGCTTTAAGACACTTCCTATCACCGACATTGTCATGGTCACGACTTGTGTCTGATGGTCCTCTGGATTCTTTGTCATCGTTAAATTCAGCCAAGAATCTATTGATCGAATCGTTTTGGTATTAACGTGCTTACATCTATTTTTAGCTTCTAATCTCAACCATAAATTCGTACTACCCACAACACACACACAATTATTAACAAAACATTAACTAGAACTTTATATCACATCGGAACAAAATAGCAATTATTGTTTTGATTGAAGCCAACTGCAAACATTTTTTTTTAAAACTTAAATCCCCTAACATGTCCTCGTGTGCCCCAGGCACCACCTGAGTGCCGTGACCCCATTACGCAATCTCTCATTTTATTTCACCTTTTCCCTGTACTTCTTTGAGAGTATCTTTTGTAAGTCTGTAGTGTTGTGATCACGTGGTGATTTGTGATTAAAACCAACCACGCGTCGTGTGTGTCATTGTGTGTGTCGTGTTTGTGTGTGTGTGGGGGGCGGGGGGGTCGTGTACAGCTAGATGTCTGCGGTCACGGATCACTTGCGCCTTTTATCCGGCTTGTCATTATCGATTGAAGGTAACCGGGTGCATTACAGTTAGAGGTAAACTGAGGTGCAGATGGAGTGGTTGCTTGAAAATTGATCAGGAACGAATGTTAGGGAATGAGGGGTGGGGTGGGAGGCTTGAAGTTACAACAACAAATTGGTGTGTCGGAGACTAAATGTGTTTTTCTTTGTTGTTTCCACCACCCCCCCCCCAAATAAAAAAGAAACAATAATTTTTAACCCCACATTTATTTATTTATCCTGTACACTTATATTTTTTATCATCTACTACACTTATATTTGTACCATGTACACTTATATTTTTATCATGTGCGCTTGTATTTATTTATCACGTAACCCCTAAATACGCACGTATTTGGCACAGTACCCTGTCTACGGCTGGCCTCACAGCGCTTTAGAAACAAACATTTTTAACAACCTTACAAAAGTCCCACCTCACTTACACATTTTCATTGACAAGAGACGACATTACACACCAAATCTTCCTTGAACATACACGACATTACACACCAAATATTCCTTAAACATACACATTACACACCAAATATTCCTTAAACATACACGACATTACACACCAAATCGTCCTTGAACATACACGACATTACACACCAAATCGTCCTTAAACATACACGACATTACACACCAAATCGTCCTTGAACATACACGACATTACACACCAAATCTTCCTTAAACATACACATTACACACCAAATCTTCCTTAAACATACACATTACACACCAAATCGTCCTTAAACATACACATTACACACTAAATCTTCCTTAAACATACACGACATTATGTAACATACATTATTACATGGTTTGCCGATCAAATCGATATCAATATAGATTTCCTTGAATTTGAATCTTGCTACGGGACGATGAGAGAGGTGAAGAAAGAAGTTAATGTAAACTGTTTACTATTTATTAAAGATTTTCGCCCTAGGAAATGCATAGTATTCAGTTTAATTTTGAAATCTAATCTTCTGGTCTGTATTATATTCGATGTAAAGGAGCGATTTTATCCAAATCATGAGTCCTTGTAGATAGTCTATACCAACGCTGGCAAAACTTCGGCTCGCGAGCCGCATGCGGCTCTTCTGTTCTCACATTGCGGCTCGCGTACAATTTATGAAAGACATGTTGCAAGTATTGCTGGACATTTCCAAGCTAGTATTAATGACCCATAGTGCTTCAATGCGGCTCTCAAAAATTTGTTTATATTTTAAAATGGCTGTCAGTTACTACAGGTCTGGCCACCCCTGGTCTATACACTCCTCTATATCCTTTCCCCGAAATGGCGGCTTTGTACTACTCCACTACCTTTTATTAATTGCACATTTAGTATGTGATCTTTAACTCCTTTCCCCCATCACCAACCTGTCACGTAACTCTAAGGGAGATCAATACAGACTGCTAAAAGGATCATGGGAGGTAAGCAGATGTCACCCCTCCCCCGATGCAATGGGAATACGTTCAGAAAGTAGAATCGGGGCTGTCTTTGTATCACCAGACCGAGATTGGGTTTCGGGATTTCCCGATGTTGATGATGCGTAACCGGGATGGAAGTGTCTATTGGCTCGTGTTGGGTGTGGGTGTAGGTTCGTGACTCTCTTTGTCCGAGGACGCAATGGAATGGCAAACGTGCTTACATAATGCTTTGATTGGAACGTGGGTTACTTATATACACTTATTCGTCAGTTCTTTGTCTTAGCAATAAACATTACAATAAATATTTAAGGAGCCCGATTTCAGCATGACATATAACGAGCTTGGTAATATAGGAAAAGGTATAAGAGATATTGTAACTTGTACTCTACTTCCGGGGGAGTGGGGAGCTGGCCTTTCTATTCTCACATATTGTATTGTATACCAAAGTTTGAAATACATAATACAAAAACAATACCCTAAAATTGTGTTAAATCTTGTACGCTTTAAACCTAAAATGAATAATAAATAAATTTTGTTTTGTTGTTGCCGTTGTTTTTGTAAGTACATATAAGGGAGGGGGGGGTGAATCTTGCATTGGTAAGACCTGTACTAGAATATGCGTCTACTGTATGGGATCCATCCCCAAAAACATTGATAAACTAGAACTCATTCAAAAAAGAGCTGCCAGATTCATTACTGGAGAATATTTACAAGAGTAACACCATTAGTTAAATCATTAACTCACAACGTCTCTAACACTGCCTGCCATTGCCCATCCCTTCCCTTTAACTTCTTCTATCTATATATTTATATATATATTAAACAATATAATTTGCAATTGTCACGCAAGTAGTGTCTGTCAGTCAGTCCTGACGCTACTAATTTTAGAAAGCAGGGAAAACCAAATTACTGCACCAAAGCATCAAAAGGTGTGCAAATTAAATATGCGATGTAAAAAAAAATTATATGACGTCATTGTTTTCGCTCATATTTTAGTTTTGGAAAAGGGAACATTGTAAAAAGAGAATTAGATGATGAAACAAAAGGGGGCGCCGTAGGCGCCCTGCAACCCCTATTATAAAATACTTTGTGTACATTGCAGAAAGTTTAATATTTCGTATTTATCAAACAAGGACAAGTTAGTTGGGCTTTTGAAAAAGGTCGGCGCCGTAGACGCCCTACAAAAATGCATTTTTTATAAAAATAAATAGATTTCAGCTGAAAACTTCCGTCATTTTTGACGGTTGTACGCTAGTATATATATATTTCACCAAAGCGAGTATGTGCAAATGAGCATGACGAATGACCCTCGCTGGGGTCGACCGATCACTGTTGGAAGCGTAGTTGGATGAAAAGAAAAAACAGGAAGGGGAGGGGGTGAATAATTTGTCTTGCGGTAACTTGCGTTGTTCCTTCACGGAATAACATGTGATTCGTAGTGTAGTGGTTATCACGTACACCTTGCATGCCCAACGTTTTTAGTCATATTAAATCAAAGTACTTGAAGTTATAAGTTTTAAATTGTTTTCTTCTTTTTAGTCCACTTATAAGAACTTTTGTTTTTAAAAATCCTTTTTTACCTTTATTTATTTTATTCTTTTTAGTCCACTAATAAAGACGTGGTTTTTAACAATCGTTTTCTACCTCTATTTATTTTATTGCGAACATGTCTAACCCTCGCTAGGGTCGCGCAATTTATTGTTTATGGTTGGCAAGGAATGGTAGAAAAGGTTGGGGGGAGCAGGTATCAACAACCGCAGTGCACATGTCTCCACTTCCACGTTTTCTCGCTTTTTTTGCATTACTTCGTGCAGTAGTTTGTGTCCGTTCTCTCGCCCCCCCCCCACCCCCACCCCCGTTCTTTGCACTATCTATGATGAGCAAGTCTGCTACGCCGCGAGGCATATCTAGTTAAGTATATTTCTTGGAGAAGTAATTAATTGATAGAAGAATAAAGAGCAAGGTAGTAAGAATACATAAGGAAATTAATTCCAACTTGGAAATACAACACATATAATCTAATACAGTGCTTCTCAAAGTGGTGGTCCATCCGCCGCCGGTCCGCAGAAGTTCTCAAAAAAGGACAGAAAAAATTGTCAGTGCAGGGAAAATAGATCACCGGTCCCTGGTGCAATGGAAAAAATTCCTACCGGTCCGCAATACTAAAAGGTTTGAGAAACACTGATCTAATACAACCCTCACATAGACATAATGATAAAAATTCACTTTTTAAATTATATAAGCAAGAACAAACACACACACATTTTTGTTCTTCCCGCATGGAGGTCGGGCGTGGAATGTGTTGCCTGAACAACACCAGGAAAACCTACACGCTATCAGTATTTAAAACTGTAATACAAATTTTAAGACTAGACATAAACCACGGATAGGCGTAAGACGCAATCATCTCCATAGAAGGAGCGTCTGTAATAGAAAAATAAGACAAGATGACAACACTATCAAACTCATCCCTTTACACTACAAACGCGACCCAGGACTTTTCCACGTCTTGGTAGTTATCTTACCACTTCCATTCAATTTATCTACTACGGTCCTACAAGATCGTAGTTGACGCCGCTTGTTTGTGTCCCCGGTGGTTAACGTTGATCGAGTTCCCTTGTGAGTCATGCACGGAGGAGTAGCCGTAGATCCCCAAGGTCATGGTCATATGTGTTCTTGCATGAGTTGACATGTTAATTCCTGAGAGGAAGGGTGGAGGCTTAGGTTTAAATTTCGTACGCCTCACAAACACGATAAGGTTTCTGTCTTGAGTGTGTACTCAACTGTTCTATCTCTTTGTACACAATCATCGTCTGGCAATTTCACGTTTCCTCTCCCCACACCCCCTGAAATAATCCGCTTTGTTGTGAATAAATGTATATACCCAAAGAATTATTCTAGGATAACACTTGGCCTTGCTAGGAAGTGCTTGACAGTACAATACAGTACCTTCATAACACTTGGCCTTGCTAGGAAGTACTTGACAGTACAATACAGTACCTTCATAACACTTGGCCTTGCTAGGAAGTACTTGACAGTACAATACTGTACCTTCATAACACTTGGCCTTGCTAGGAAGTACTTGACAGTACAATACTGTACCTTCATAACACTTGGCCTTGCTAGGAAGTACTTGGCAGTACAATGCTGTACCTTCAAAACGTTGGGCCAATTCACACTGAAAGTCTGTAACCTGGTCTGTTTGACCACCGGGGTCAATGCCATTGTAGTCCGGTGACCAGAGCTGCAGAATGACGCTGGTCACCTGGGTTCTGAAACCGACTCCTGGCTCAGGCAGGAGATGTCACCAAAGTTAAGTTTTGTATTCGTCAACCGACGACGTTAATGTCGGCCCCAACTTCACTCCATCATAGTTCTCTAACAATATGTGTTTGTTTATATATAATAAAAGTCTTGAAGGAAGACGAAATTTCTTTTTAGCCTCTTCCCGATGTAATTTTTTTTAAAAGTACAATCGATGCCCCGGCCAGCAAGAATACCATTCTTTTTATTTGGCCCTAGAAGGTTTTTTTTTAAATAAAAATTATTAGTTAAAGAACAACGTTTTTGACTATAAATCCTTTATATACGAGACATAACTAAAAGAATGTTCATTATAATACTCATCGCACGACAATCCAAAAATACAAAATTTTAGTTATGTCTCATATATAAAAATCGATCCAAAGTTTTTTGCGGCAAACAATCAAGCAAGCAGACGCCACGAGTTAATATAAAGGATTTAAAAAATTAAAACCAACTAGATACGACCCGGGGCGTATCATACGCCGCCGTAGACTTACCCATAGATAGTGCAAAGAACAGGTGGAGGGGAGAAAAAACAAAAAGCAGTACGAAGAAATGAATTCAACTTGAATAAACGATGAGGGGGGGAATCGCCGACGCATTGTTTGTCTCGAGATATGCGCACTGCGGTTTTTGTTACCTCCCCCCCCCCGTCCCCACCCGTTACAACCATCGCTTGCCAACCACAAACTGTCGACCCCAGCGAGGGTCATTCATCAGGCTTATTTGGACACGACTTGTTCTTGTTCTGGTGAATTATATAAATAGATAATAATAAGAAAAACCCGTAAAAACCAAGTTTTTGACTATAAATCCTTTATGTACGAGAAGTAACTAAAAGAATGTTCATTATAATACGCAGCGCCAGACCATCCAGAAATACAAAATTGAAGTTGTGTCGTAAAACATGTTTAATATAATACGCACCGATCAGGAATATGTTTATAAAAAGAGCTGTCAATAAAATACGCACCTTATTGCGCGACAGAAAGGTTGTTCAATATAATACGCACCGCGACGCTCTATCTCAAAAAATAGCATGATACATAGGAATAAAAAAAATAATCTAAAAAATCAATAATTTAATTACGGTACATGCGATCGATCTGAAATTTTGATACATTGTTTTTATCATCGGTACGAAACTGCCTGTAAAATTTCAGCTCGCTATCTTGCGAGCAAGTGGGTTAAAAATCGATCAAAAGTTTTGGCGACAAGCAAGCAAGCAAGCAAGCAAGCAAGCAAGGTCCGCCGCAGACACCACGAGTTAATATAAAGGATTTAAAAAGTGGTTTTCTCTCACAGAAAAAAATGTGGAGGGGGTGGCAATGTGGCGTAGCGATTTGGAGCTGACGGGGTTGGTCCACTTCGGAGGCCACTTTTTGTTTGATATTTACGGGCGGCAACTTTGACCAGATGTCAATGTTCTGTCTGTACCTCGCTCGGACATGTCATGTCATTCGCTAGAACGGGCGTTCGCGTTCACTTTTTGACGAAGGGATATTTATTTTTTATTGATTGGATCTCCCCACGATCACACATAAGGGTTCTAAGACAATCTAAGATACCGAGATGCAAGCGTCGCCTCGGGCTTACATTCTTGCAATCAGTCGGTCTACTCTCTAGTTTGGACCCCAGACACCGCTGGTCCTACAGTTGATTTGGGGTGCATTTAAGATTATATCATTTTTTGTGGCCCGTATGAGATCTCTTGTTAGTTTATTTTGATGACATAGTTTGAGCTACCTTTTGAATATTTCAGTTATATAAATGTAAATGAAAGCTTTTCCCGTTTTTGTTTTATGTTAGCAACCGTTTTTCATCGATTGTTAGAAAGTCCAGGGAGCGGGGGAGAGGGAAATGTGCTCCTCAATTCTGATGCCCATGAGTGGATGCACCATCTTGGGGCGCCACAATGGGGCGCCTTGTTAAGACTAAGTCGCTGCAGAACAAGCGTCCTTCCATTTACACTACATGAGTAACGGTCCGTGATAGTGGTACAACCATAAGCGTCACCTCTGCTAGACAATTTGGTATATCTTTAATCATTTTTAAATCCTTTATATAACTCGTGGTGTCTGGTTGCTTGATTGTTTGTTTGACGAAAAAACTTTGGATCGATTTTTTACCTACTTCCTCGTAAGCTAGCGAGCTGAAATTTTGCAGGCAGTTTCGTGCCGATGATACAAATGATGTATCAAAATTTCAGATCGATCGCATTTTCTGTCATAAATTTTTGAATTTTTAGATTATTTTGTTTATCTCTATGAATCATGTTATTTTTTGAGATAGTGTCGCGGTGCGTATTATATTGAACAACATTTTTAATACTTTCCTGTTGCGCGATCGATTCGGTGCGTATTATATGGACGATAATTTTTAAAAATGTATTCCCGATCGGTGCGCAATATATCAACCATTTACGAGACATATCTATTTTTTTATGGTCGTGCTCTGCGTATTATAATGAACATTCTTTTATTTATGTCTCGTATATAAAGGATTTATAGTCAAAAACTTGGTTTATTACGGGTTTTTCTATTATTTAAATCCTGTATATTAATTCGTGGTGTCTGTTTGAGCGCTTGTTTGTCGAAAAAACGTTGGATCAATTTTAACCCACTTCCTCGTAAGCTAGCGAACTGAAATTTTGCAGGCAGACTCGTGCCGATGATAAAAACGATGTATCAAAATTTCAGATCGATCGCATGTACTGTCATTAAATTATTAAATTTTTAGATTATTTTATTTATCTCTATGTATCATGTTAAATTATTTAGATAGAGTGTCGCGGTGCGTATTATATTGAACGACCTTTTTATTAATACTTTCCTGTTGCGCGATGTGGTGCGTATTATATTGAAAATACTTTTTATAAACATATTCCCGATCGGTGCGCATTATATTAAACACGTTTTACGAGACATAACTAATTTGTATTTTTGGATTGTCTTGCGCTGCGTATTATAATGAACATTCTTTTATTTATGTCTCGTACATAAAGAATTTAAAGTAAAAAACTTGATTTTTTTTACTGGTTCATTCTATTATTGTAATAATAATTATTATTATTATCATCATACTACTATTATTATTATGTATTTTCTTTAACCCACTATGTAAACTACACGAGCTGAAGTTAGTTCTATACTCGGCGCTTATTTGAATTCTGTGTTTTTTAAGGATTATATTTTCATTTATTTTATCTTGCTAAGTACCCAACATTGGCAGTATGTTATCGTGTTTTTAAGATATTAACGTCTATCGAGCATAGGGGCGAGAGTGTTAACTCTTATATGGCTTTTCCTCAGGAGGAGACACTTCGGTAACATGTCTCTCCGAAACATAACGAATGCCACAAACACACAACATAAACAAATGACACAAACACGCAACATAACGAATGACACAAACACGCAACATAACGAATGACACAAACACGCAACATAACGAATGACACAAACACGAAGTATTTCTCCAATGTCCCTTCGTGTTGACACAACGGAGACCAGGCATCCACCCTCCTCCCCCTCCCTCATTGTCTTAAAACAATCGAGACGAAAAAAACATCGTTTAACCGCCAGCTTCTAATCCGCCCCTGAATCACGCCCCTGTCCGTAAGATATATACCGGCCTTAACTTCCAAGAAACTGACTCTGACGCGGTGGTCGAGTGGCAGCGCGCTCGACTGGCGTACCGATGGCCACGGGTTTGAATCCATGTCAAGGCAAGGATTTGTTCCCGGGGCCTAGGGCGTCCCTGAGTCACCCAGCTCCGAATGGGTACCTAACACTAGTTAGGCGGCTGGGTAATGCGTGGAACCCACAAAACCGTGGCCTGTGAACGCTGCATCACTTGCCAACAGTTCATCTGTCATGGTCTGTGTACGCATTTATATTCTGCTTAGAAGGAGCGTCTGTAATGATAAGATAAGACTCTAGTATTATATCCTGTGGTCAGGCGCTGGTTCTTTCAGGTCAAGGTCGATTAGTCTGATTCCTGCAACTTCCTCTAAGCCCTAAGCTGTGTCTCCTGGTTGAGAATGTGTAAGTATATAATAACTATCAGAGAGATAGATGGAGACTCGAGTTTAACCAAGTAGAAGTCACATAGGTGAACTCAAAAAAACTAATGGGGCCGTAAAGGGGGGGGGGACCCTACGTTTTTCTAGCATAAAAATAACATTATTATCAGCAATTTTATTTGCAATTATTAATTTTTTAAAATAATAAACCAAATTTCTGTTTGGAAGTAATTCTTTAAAAATTTTAAGCCAAATTTTTGTTAGTAAATAAATCTTAAATAATTTACTAAATTTTTATCGTTCAGCTAATCTTATATATAAATTTGAACCATTTTATTTCTGAATGAGTAAATTGAAATAGTTGAAACCTAATTACATATTTACAGCACATAAATTACGGCTAACACGTTATTTGAGTCACCGATCACTGGGTCATGAAATATTAACTAACATAAACTAATGAAAGACAATGGCCAAATATCAACTTTGTACACACCGACCCGTCCCTTTCTCAGCTGTTCCCCTGCACATCTACTCCTACTACGCAGTAAATAATCAATGTTTTGGTGTGCACTGGAAGTTCAACGCACCGACCTGGTATCTTTGTGGCTTATTTCCGGTTGATGCACCAATATGGCGGCGTTGTAGTGGGTTTGTTAGGAACGTTGTATTTACCATCAAATGAAGTGATTCTTTTAGCTTTGAGGACAAATGTAAGTTTTGACTCATGCTCCTTGGTGGGGTAAAATAACAACAGTCCCTTCCACCGTTCGCTACTCAAGCGATGATGCTTGAGATGAAACTGAGTTGGTAAAGTTTACCGTCTCGGTTGAATCACTTGAACTTGAAGGATTCCATACCAATTATTTCTCTCTGTGTTATCTCGAGGAGCGATCGCTATTTTAAAGACAGGGGTGTAAAAGCTTTTCAAAACACTAGCACATTCCTACAGTTAATGTTGAGGTGAAAGTGTTTTGGATGTCCTCAGTCACTGTTTTTTTTTAATCGTGCAATGTCCTGAGTCATTGTTTCTTATATTTTTCCCGTTGTGGTTTTTACTGTACTGTAATTTTTAATTCTTCCTCCTTTTTCTACTTATATTATATCCTGTCATTTTTTGTTGTTGTTTTTCCTTTCTTTTTATTTTACGATATAGTATGTCGTAAGAATTTAAATATAATTTTATTACTTATGTAAGTAATTTCTTTACGTTAATTGTACTGATGAAGGCATTAGCCGAAACGTATACTGTCGTATTAGTTTAAAAATAAAACTCAAATGTCAAATCTATTGTTTTCATTACACAATTTGTTTGTGTATTTTGTATTTTATTTAAAAGTAAAAGTAAAAGCTTTATCGCAGTCCTATTCTATATGATTTGTTATCGTGCAATGTCCTGTGTCATTATTTGTTATCGTGCAATGTCTTGAGTACTTCTTTGGTACTCCTGGGGGCAGGTAATCAACTACAAAAATAGCATTTAGATTTTAGCAAGTTTTTAAATGAAAATGAGTTATTTTTTTCGGAAAAAATATTTTTTTAAAGTTATATTCTGAAAGGAGTAATTGGCACTTCCCATTAAAAAAATAAATAAACTTAAAGCCTGTCTTGTCCTCTAGTCTCCTGACACATGGTCATATGTATGTCCTCTCTTCTCTCTTGTCCTATCTACTCGTGTGTAGTCCTCTGATCACCTTAACAAAAATCGTGTTAATTATACTTTTTTAAAAATTCCTAAAATTCCGTTACGTCATTTGGAAGTTCTTTTATATTTCATTTCATTTTCTATTCGTACACAATATTTTTTTTCATATAAAAATCATTCCAGGGCAATTAATTAGGGTGTGGATCAGAGGCGTCACTTGGGTTGGTGTCAGCCGGGGCGGACCGCCCCCACCACACGCCCCTAGTGACGCCACTTATGTTGATTTAGTTTTACCGAGTAAAAACACTGGGGAACCTTTTCGGAATCGTTGATTTTAAAGTAAGATACTCGATGTCTTTTAAAGAGATATCTTCCGGGGCCGTCCATAAAGTACGTCACGCTCCAGAGGGGGAGGAGGTGTAAGAAAGTGTGACAGTTTGTGACAGGGGGGGGGGTTCCAGCCATGTGTGACGTCACGGTGTTTTCTATTACATTTTAATTATTTTGTTAAAAAATATTTTTTTTGTTCGAAAGTGTGACGTACTTTAAGGGAGGGGGGTCCTAGATTTGTGACAGTTTGTGATTGGGGGGGGGGTAAAAATGGTCAAAAATAGCGTGACGTACTTTATGGACGGCCCCTCCTTCAATATCTCTCTCGTTTTCACTCCTATCATATCGTCTGTGGCGGCGTCATGTCTAGCGGGATTCAGGCCCGCCCCTTGGCCACATATATTATCCAGCGTCGGTACTCCGACGGAGTCTCAGCTAGTTACTATAAACGACACAATACCATACTGGATGTGGTATAAGAAGTCACAAACACTGTTGGTTACATACTAATATACGTTTAATCAAATCAATGGGAAAGATTACAGTTGACAACGTCTGTAGCTTCATGCCATTCCAAGTCTGTCTTTCTCACTGTGTCTATCTTCACACAACCTTTCCATGACCATCTTGGTCCGCCCCTAAGCTCTCTACTCTCTTCCAGTCTTCACACTGTCCGTAGCTCTACAGCTGACCGTCTCGATCCACCGGTCTGTACTGCCTGTCGTCTCACACACCCTGTCTCTCTTGACCTCTGTCATGCCCGCTGATCAAAACTCTCACGTACTCTCAGTTCACCCAACCGTCCACGTGAACATTTACGCCCAGTCATTCTCACACCACAACATCTGACCGTGACATCGTCTACTGCCTTTTCCTCTCCCGTCCCGCCCCACTCCCTCACGCCATCCCTCTCCTATCCTCTCTTCTAATTCTAATCAACATCTTCCCCATTCCCTGTGCTAACGTTGGCGAGCAGAAATAAAGTCACATGAAATGGAATAGCTATGACCCTGACCTTATTCATTTTTGTTATAGCGGGCGTGACGGGGCCCTGTCTATCAAATTAACTTTGAAAATCGTCTCATAAAGTCGGTTCAATGTCTATTTTTCGATATATCTATTTTTAAATGAAATTATTGTTTCTAGAACATTTAAGATCAGCCCCGTATGGCGTAAATCAAAAGACTTGAACTACTTTAATGTAAACCATTATTTTAATCGCGTTGTGTTTCACAAATGATATATCTATCACAAAGGATATATCTAGCACAAAGGATACATCTAGCACAAAGGATACATCTAGCACAAAGGATACATCTAGCACAAAGGATACATCTAGCACAAAGGATATATCTAGCACAAAGGATACATCTAGCACAAAGGATATATCTAGCACAAGGATACATCTAGCACAAAGGATATATCTAGCCCAAAGGATACATCTAGCACAAAGGATACATCTAGCACAAAGGATATATCTAGCGCAATGAATATATCTAGCACAAAGGATATATCTAGCACAAAGGATGTATCTAGCACAAAGGATGTATCTAGCACAAATGATATATCTAGCACTACTTATCTAAAGTCCTCTACGCAGTTCTTTCTGAACGTTCCCGTGGAGGATGAACACAGGAATAAATCTTCTTTACGTCCTGAAAAAATTGTCTCACGACTCATTTTTCATATTTTTAACATGATAGATTGATGCATGGACAATAACCCAGTGTCCACGACTGTTCCCTTAAAGGTGCGTGGCCGCGCAGATATAATGACCGACACCGCGCAGCAGTTTGGACTTACCGCGCAGCAAATTTTGTAAAAAAAAATAAAAAATATTACACAAAAAGTAAATGCTGTGCATATTTGCACACGAGTTGTTGGTTGTTTTTTTTACTTTGCGCATGGAACCAACGAACCTCAGAGGGAACATTGGTGGCCACAACTCATTTGTTTTTTTTTAATCGACTAAGAACTTTGTTAGTCTAACCTACTACCCTAACGTCTCCCCTTGTCACCCGGCTTAACGTGAAGAGTTTCAACAGTAAACAATAGCCACGTGTTAATTAAGTGGAGCCGTCGCGCCATTGTGTTCGTCGTAATGGCAGTCCGCCCCGTAAGCCGAACAGCTCATGAATATTCCAACAGGGATGAGTGTAAATTAAGTCTAGGTCCTCAGCGGGGATGATATGCTAATTAAGTTACGCAACGCGATGCCGCCTCACCAACGCGATGCCGCCTCATCCACACGATACCGCCACACCAACACGATCCCGCCTCACAAATACGACGCCGCCTCACCAACGCGATGCCGCCTCACCAACACGACGCCGCCTCATCAACACGATGCCGCCTCACCAACACAATCCCGCCTCACAAATACGATGCCGCCTAACCAACGCGATGCCGCCTCTCCAACACGATCCAGCCTCACACATACGACGCCGCCTCACCTAGGCTATGCCGCCTCACAAACGCGATGCCGCCTCACCAACACGATGCCGACCCACCAACACGATGCCGCCTCACCAAGGCGATGCCGCCTCAATAACGTGACGCCTCACCAACAAGCGCCTTAGCCTGAGTGTCGCCGTGGTATTGTATGGTGTGGGTGACAGTTACCATTCGTGGCAGTTCGTGTGGAGACCATCAAGTTTACAACGACACCAGACGATTTGAGGAGTGGTGAAATAATGTTAGAGCCTTTCTGGATTGAGTTACAAGGTCCTAATCGATCCTGTATAAACATTGACACATACACGTCAAATAAAGAACAGAAAACAACAGAAAATATATTCCTATATATATAATTGTTTATTTGTATACTTGTAACATTTATTGAAACTAGCTGCGCGCATAAATTGCATTATTCTTGCGTCAAATTTATTTCATCGTGAAAGCAGACACAAAATCAATTTAATTGCATCTGTTAACCACTATCAAACTATTTTATATTTCAATAGATTTTTAACTTTACATGCAATGAAACGATTTTTAATTTAGAAATGCTAAATATTTTGTTTGTTGTTTTTTTCTTCAGCAAATCATCATCAGGGCTGAGCTTCTGAAGAGAACTTGTCTTTGAACCTAACCCCCACCCCAATATTGCTCCATTGGTCGAATCATTCCCGTAAACTCAGGGAATGTCCTAAAATATATTTGAAGATCTGGCTTGGAGGCTGCCCTCAAAAGATATTCCATCTTTGTAGATATTCCATCTTTGTGAACATTCCATCCTGCGATTGTTCTTATCATACCCAGTGCATGGATTACTTGGAGACAACATCGATTTCCTATGTGCCCATCCCTCGATACCAAGGCATCGACCACAACCGACCTTTCCCAAATCCTTGCCAAAATCGCAGTCCGAATTAATCGATGCTGGGGATAATTCATCACGGATTTCGATACCCTCAGAAACAAGATGGCCTCTGACAGCCCGGGCGGCTACGCCAAGTTCACCCAGCACCTCCACGACGCCAGTGGTCACTTCCTCGGTGGGACTGACCTCCGGCGGCGGGCCGAACGGCATGAAGGATGTCGGGCACCGGGACTGCAAGGACTCGGGCTACTACGTCAGCACCAGCGACGGCGCCAGCACGTGCAGCAGCAGCACCACGGAGGCCGGGGACTTTGACGGGGGCACGCTGCTGGTGCTGGAGCCCAAGTCGCTGAGGAGCTTCACCACCAACGACGAGTATCTGTACGCCATGAAGGAGGACCTGGCCGACTGGTTCGCGTGCCTCTACCAGACGGTCATCACGGCCGAGAACTTCATGAGCATCCTGGAGACGGGTGTGCTGCTGTGTAAGCACGCCAACAAGGTTAGACGTGGACCAATGGGTTAACGTTTTATGTTGGTTTTTAAAACTACATACCTAAGATTTGTTTTAAAGTGAATTGTCATTAGGAAGCTTTAAGTGTCATACAAGGACAGAAGATATCAAAATTGTCCCCTTCTCTTTTTTCAAACAAAAAAAAAGCAACAAAAAACAAACTTTGGTTCATTTTCTTATCAAACATGCATTTCTCACATGACTTACATACTTACATTACATACTTTCTTTACTGACTGCCATTTGTAATGCCATTACCGACTTTCACTACTGACGTCCATTACTGGCTTCCATTACGTATTTCCATTATGTACTTCTTTTACTGTCTTTCTTTACTGACTTCCATTACATAATAATAATAAATTGATAATTTTTATAGCGCTGTATCCCAGCAAGGAGCCGGGCTCACAGCGCTTTACATGGAGATAATAAAATACATATAACAATTTAAATAAACATTCTTATCATAATAACCACATAAATGACAGTACAATACACATAGCTACGTTAATCATTAAAAAGAAACGATGTTTCTTTAATTTTGAAAATAAATTTTGAAAAGATGCGTCTTAAGTGCATTATGTACTTCCATTACTGACTTTCTTTACTGGCTTCCATTACTTACCTCCACTGCTACATTGTTTTCCCCAGATGCAAGAGTTCGCCAGAGAGCGCCGCGAGAAAGGCGAGACGCTGGAGATGAGATCCTACTTCATCAGAAATATTCCCGAGGGAAACGTGCCGTACAGGGAGGGAGTCAAACCAGAGACATTTCAAGTGAGTTCAACCTTATTATTATAATCAGTGGCGTAGCTAAGGGGATGCGGGGCGTCGCGGATCTCAAAGTGTGACGCAATCTCAGAGGAGCGACATCAAATTGAAAAATTGGACATTTTCTTGTTATTCGTTGATTTTGTGGAGTTGTCGCTATACTGATTAAACCGCAATCAAATGTTTATCTTTACCGCCATTGGTTAATTGGAGACATGTCGCTTGTGTCTGGCGGCAAGCGTTAATATTGTTCCTTCCCTTGCTGTAAAACAACATAAATTCCAGTGTTCAAGCAAAGACACATTTGGTAACCGATCCTTTTTTTCTGAAGTACACCATTAGCAGATTATTTTCGGCTGAAAATTATTCAAATAAGGAGTCATTCGTTTGAGAACAAGTACCAGTCATTAGGCGTGAAGAAAAGACGAAATTCAAAATCTGAAGGAAATGTTCACATGGTGACAAATCATTGGTTCTAGGTCTATACGATTATCCATAACGACGAGATAGAGTTATGGTGGTGGCGATTGATTTATTTCCTTACCAGTCATAAACTGAACTGCTTTTTTGCATATTGTTTGCTGTTACAGAAACAACGTCCAAAGTTTTACTGTGTTTAATTGGCGGTAACTGAACCCAAAACACTACTCCGCTGAGACATGTTTTAAATCATTAAGATGTTCAGAGCTCAGAGTTACCGTTCTGCTGTCTTTCTTTAGAATTCTTTGCAGGTTTCAGAATTAGTAAACGATAATTCGTAATGGATGTTCGAAAATTGCTGTCACTTGATGGAACACGCTAATGAAAAGCCGATTTTAAAGGCAGATGTGTGACAGATATGTGGAATTACGGATGAAAGAATATTGAGATTTAAGAAGGGGAATGCTGGAAACATGAAATGTTGGAGTGCCTACATCACTTTCATTATGTAAAGTTTCATTAGATCTACGGTGGTCAATTAAGTAGTGCGGATGTGACAGGGGCTGGTAAGCCATACGACTGCTAACAGCAAAGGAAGGAACGTTATTGATGCCAGATCCTAAGGTCAAGGTCATGCGGTGCTTTGAATTTCAATGCTGAATGGGATTTCCTGGAATCTCTTCCAATACTCACGCCAAACATACAACTATGCTCTCCAATCTGTGTGACTGGAGCTTCGACTGCAGCTTTGCAAAAGTAACTTAGAACAATGTGCGATGCTCATGGATTATCCAAGCTTTTTTTTCGCCCTGCTCTACCATCGATTGAAAGAGAAACTGATAAGAATAATGAGGTCGTGAATCCGAAGCTGGATACGCCTGTTCTCCCCCTGTCTTGATTCCCGTTGACATTTCTTCCCCTATACCACGCGCTAGCTACGCCCCTGGTCGGCAACGCCTGGCTCACCGACCACAATTTTGGTGCACGCCGCTGTACAGGGGATGGTACCCACTGGTACCTACATTCTTCAGTCTTTGTCTGTGCACTGCCAGTCTGGCAGCCAGTCAGTCAGCTGTTGGTAGACTTCCAGGGTTGAAGTGTGACACCAGTCAGTCAAATAAATCTATGACACAGTTACGGTCCCGGCGTGGTTACATAATAGTATGACGTCAGCAGTACTTTTTTTTATTTAAACTCTTGATTTAAATATAAATATCTATACATATATATATATAAATCAAAGTATGTATGTATATTTGTCCTTTATAGCTGACTAAACCATTCATCCGATCGCCATGAAACTTTTGAAGACTCTTTAGTACGCTCCCGTGATAGTAACTGACAATTTTATTTTCAAAATTTAACACTCATGGGGCGCCGGGGCCCATAATGTGATTTGTTTCTTATATGAGCTATATAAAAATTAGTTCAAGTGATAGCTACTGGGTGAATTTATGGATCTTAACCAAAACAACTTGGTAACCAATACTGAAATACTGTAGGACAATGATTTCCTAATGCCCATTCCTTCGGGGCTGGGAGCCCAAAATGTCTTTTTTCAGAAACGATTAAGATTTTATTTCCATTCATTTATTAACGATCTTGAGATATATAAATACATTTATCCATTAGGAAATTGAATGAATTGAACAGGTGTTTTGAAATTTATATCTTGCACTAAATTGGCCCTGGGCCCTTAATGTTTATTTTTTGCTTATATGAGCTATATAAAAATTAGTTTATGCGTTAGCTACTGAGTAAATGAATTGATCTTAACCAAACTTTGTATACACAAACTTGGTAACCCATGTTAAAAAAAACTTAAGGGCACTAAACTTCTAATGTCAATTTCTTCGGGGCCGGGGGCCCCAAATAACTTTTTTTGCACACTCTCAGCTACTATTTCCCACTCAATTGTAACGATCTTGAGAAATATATCCATGATGAAACTGAATTTAAATGAACAGGTTTTCGAAATGTACATCTTGAACCAAAGGCCCCTTAATGTCGTTTTTTCACCAATATCAGCTACATAAAAAATATTTTAAGTGTTAGATAATGAGAAAATAACTGGATTTTGAACAAAATTAGTATATAAAAACCTAAGAGCCTATATTAAATTACTATAGGGCACTGAACTCCTAATGGCAATTCCCTTGTAGCTGCGGGCCCCAACTGTTGAGAAATATAGCTTGAGTACAATGTCAATAAATAAAAAAAAATTATCACTCTTTTTGGGGGCCCAAGCTCTTAATATCGCTTTTTTTTCCTCTGTAAGCTTTTTAATTATTAATTTATTTATCCATTTGCTATGAAACGGACTTTTTTTTTGCACACTTCCGCGAATGTTTCTGGAATAATTGTTATTAAAACATACAACTCATTGGTTTCTTTAAATTTATTCGTTTTTACTGAGATCGTTGCAATTAATTCTTTATTGAGAGCAAAAGATTGGACTTTGCATTTTTTATGTCACATTATAANTTACATAACTTGATCTGATTTAGTCAAATTTAAAGCGCTCCTAGCGTGGACTGTGAATATTTATTTAAGTATCCACCTCCCCCTCCCCCTCAAAATACTTCTCTGAATATACTTTTCTAAATGATACTGACTTAATACTTCAAAATATTATGCTCTAAAATATGTTTTTATGATGATTATCCAAAAATTACTCTTCAAAAATAAATATCTAAATTCAATTCTCTCAAAATATTTATCTAAATTTGATTCTACCAAAAGAATTCTCAAAATACAATTCTCTAAAAACTAATTCCCTAAAAACTAATTCCTTAAAAACTAATTCCCTAAAAACGAATTCCCTAAAAACTAATTCCCTAAAAACTAATTCCCTAAAAAATAATTCCCTAAAAAATAATTCCCTAAAAAATAATTCCCTAAAAACGAATTCCCTAAAAACTAATTCCCTAAAAACTAATTCCCTAAAAACTAATTCCCTAAAAACTAATTCACTAAAAACTAATTCCCTAAAAACTAATTCCCTAAAAACGAATTCCCTAAAAACGAATTCCCCAAAAACGAATTCCCTAAAAACGAATTCCCTAAAAACTAATTCCCTAAAAACTAATTCCCTAAAAACTAATTCCCTAAAAACTAATTCCCTAAAAACTAATTCCCTAAAAACTAATTCCCTAAAAACTAATTCCCTAAAAACTAATTCCCTAAAAACGAATTCCCTAAAAACGAATTCCCCAAAAACGAATTCCCTAAAAACGAATTCCCTAAAAACGAATTCCCTAAAAACGAATTCCCTAAAAACGAATTCCCTAAAACGAATTCCCTAAAAACGAATTCCCTAAAAACAATCCCTGAAAACGAATTCCCTAAAAACGAATTCCCTAAAAACGAATTCCCTAAAAACGAATTCCTAAAAACGAATTCCCTAAAAACGAATTCCCTAAAAACTAATTCCCTAAAAACTAATTCCCTAATTGACTCTCTAAATTCTAAACACAGGCCCGGGACAACGTCTCCAACTTCATCTCATGGGGACGTCAGATGGGCATACCGGAAGTGCTGAGTTTCGAGACTGACGACCTGGTGCTGAGGAAAAATGAGAAGAACGTCATCTTGTGTCTGCTGGAGATTGCGCGGGTAAGGGCGTGACGTCAGACCTGTGTTAACTTGGGAAATTAACAATACGGTGATCTTACGGGCAACTCCCTGCAGTTGTCTGTGTGCTAGGCCTTAAATCTTTCATTGTAATATTTAAGCCAATGACCAATTCATGTACACGAATTTGAAATTAATAACTGCTTCAAGGTTTTTCTCTCATCCTGAGTTGAATGTAATTTCCTTATGTCTCTCACCCTACTGGTCTATCTACTAACCTATAAAATATTGTGCGCAGCTGGCATATTGTTACCACATATACATCATGTTCATATAAACTAATTACTCCCTCTTTACAAGTAAATAAACCAAATAGGCCATCCCTCCATCACCTTTTTCTTTCTTCCCTATCCTCCCTCTCTTTCATCTCTCTTTGTCTATTTTTCTCTACTCTTATTTGCTTTCTGTTTCATTTTCATTTTTCAATGCTTCACTGGTTCCATTTTTTAAATTTCCCTCGTCTTCATTTACAGGTGTAAAAAAAATTAATTCCATTACCACTCAGAATCAATTCCATTAAATTTCTCAGAATCAATTCCATTATCTCTTAGAATCAATTCCATTATCTCTCAGAATCAATTCCATTATCTCTCAGAATCAATACCATTATCTCTCAGAATCAATTCCATTATCTCTCAGAATCAATTCCATTATCTCCCAGAATCAATTCCATTATCTCTCAGAATCAATTCCATTATCTCTCAGAATCAATTCCATTATCTCTCAGAATCAATTCCATTATCTCTCAGAATCAATTCCATTATCTCTCAGAATCAATTCCATTATCTCTCAGAATCAATTCCATTATCTCTCAGAATCAATTCCATTATCTCTCATAATCAATTCCATTATCTCTCAGAATCAATTCCATTATCTCTCAGAATCGATTCCATTATCTCTCAGAATCAATTCCAATATCTCTCAGAATCAATTCCATTATCTCTCAGAATCAATTCCATTATCTCTCAGAATCAATTCCATTATCTCTCAGAATCAATTCCATTATCTCCCAGAATCAATTCCAATATCTCTCAGAATCAATTCCATTATCTCCCAGAATCAATTCCATTATCTCTCAGAATCAATTCCATTCATCAATTTTCTCACCATTTATCACAAAAAGCTCCCTTTTTCCCCATCTCAGTAAAACCTGGATTAATTTACCCCCTCTCCCTCATGGGGCCCACATTCTCACGCTTTAACCTTGACCTTGCCTCAGGTGGGGGCCAAGCTGGGCATGCTGGCTCCGACCCTGGTTCAGATGGAGGAGGAGATTGATGCAGAGCTGGCAGGGGAGGAGCACAAGCCCCAGGTGCAGATCAAGACGTGTGACATGCGCTCACTGGACGAAAGGGTAAGTCGGGGAGGGGGATATACATGGGGGGACAACTGGACGAGAGGGTAAGTTGGGGTATGGGATATACATGGTAGGGGGTAAACTTGATGAGAGGGTGGTAAGTCGGGGGGGGGGTGATATACATGGGAGGGTGAGCAACTCACGTGGTAGGGGTTGGACTCACATGGAAAGGGGGGGCGTGAAGTGGACAAGAGGGTAAGTCGGGGGGGGTATGATATACATGGGAGGGGGAGCAACTCTCGTTGGAGGGGTTGGACTAACATGGGAGGGGGGGCGTGAAGTGGACAAGAGGGAAAGTTTGGGGTATGGAGGGAGGCGTCATAAATGCGGGAAAACTGACCAATGGAGTTTATGATTGCGAGGGGGTGGGGGAGACAGAAAAGTTGGACATGGAGATGGTCTATTGTTCGAAACAGATTGTGTGGATGTAGTGTGGTGGACATGAATATGGGAAAATGGATAATGCGTATACGAATAATACAGGTGATAAGGAAGTGCTTGTTTGAAAATGGTGTTATTGCTAAAGGGGGGAGGGGGTATAGATATTAGCTGGTTATCATAAGTAGCGGATTAAGTATTTAAGGTTTATAACATGTAGAGGAGTCAAGTGGTTTCAATGAAATGAGAGCCAAAAAGTTCTTCCGATGATAAAAGTAAAGATGCTAGTTGCCTGTGTGTTAAGTGCTGCTGGTACCAGTTTACACAAATTTTGATATTTACTCCCGAGTCCATGCTCCTAAACCTTTACTTATGGCGTCAGCTGTAGTCAGGGGTTTGTGTAATGAAACAGTTTTTTCAGCATCCTGGTAACGTCAGACATGGTATTTGGAGATGAACACGAGACTGTTTCCTTTACTATGTTTTAGTGCCTTATGTTGCACGCTGAAACGTCCCCGTTATTTCTATTGTGGAGCCTCAACAAAATACAATGTAAGATCTTTTTGACCACCATGTTCACTCCAAGAAGAGATCCATTTAACTATGAGTGGGAAATAAGCCACAGGAATAAAAGTCACAGAATTCTAAATAAATGCAATAACTACTTTAACCCATTACTCGCTTTAAGCCCAGTGGCGTAGCTGAGGGAGGGGAGGGGGGTCCAAATTCGAAAGTATACCCGGGCCCCCACTTGAGGGGGGCCCCCACAGAGTGTCCGAAAAATTTTTTACACTAAATATTACGCCACCGCCATGTATGCAGGGCCCCCAAAGAGCCCAAGCTCTCTGGGGACCCAAAGAGGCCAAGCTCTCTGGGCCCACAAAGAGGCCAAGCTCTCTGGGCCCCCAAAGAGGCCAAGCTCTCTGGGGACCCAAAGAGGCCAAGCTCTCTGGGGACCCAAAGAGGCCAAGCTCTCTGGGGACCCAAAGAGGCCAAGCTCTCTGGGCACCCTAATCCATAGATACGCCACTGTTTAAGCTTTTAAATAGCGCCCATGTTTGGGCAGCTTTTCTATCAAAATATGTTGTGTGTATGTTGTGTGTTTGTTGTGTGTATGTTATGTGTATGTTGTGCGTGAGGCTTGGATTCCTCTGATACAATATTGTGGTAAAAATTGAAAAATTGTTTCATCAAATTCTGTGTCGACTTATTTTTTAAACGTTTATTTTGTGGGTATTAATTTGATCTAAAATGTAATAATCCTCAAGCACCATCTTCAGTTTTACTGGAACCTAAGAATAATGGAAAATTAGTAGAAAAATAAACAGACAATTTTTTTTCAAGATAACTCCAAATTTAAACCAAACTGTGTCCTAGTTTCTGCACTCACGACCTTGATCTCTGCCCCCCCCTCTCTCTCTCTCTCTCTCTCTCTCTCTCTCTCTCTCTCTCTCTCTCTCTCTCTCTCTCTCTCTCTCTCTCTCTCTCTCTCTGGTTATTATTCTAATGATTAGGGCCTCACAGTGGGCTTCCTTCCGCTGCATTTGTTTTCTGAATTGTTGACACCGGCGATAACCCCCTTACCTCCCCCTCCCGGGGTCTAACGGGGCTGTCAGCTGTGGTCGCTAATGGACTTGGGGGGGGGGACCATTCGGTTATGTGACATGGTGGGCGCTTGGAGGTGATGGGGCGCATTGACGACATACGTTGTCACGGCACATGGATGTCATGAAGTTGTCACAGCACATGGATGTCATGAAGTTTTCACGGTGCATGGATGTCATGAAGTTTTCACGGTGCATGGATGTCATGAAGTTGTCACGGCGCATGGATGTCATGAAGCTGGCACGGCGCATGGATGTCATGAAGTTGTCACGGCGCATGGATGTCATGAAGTTGTCACGGTGCATGGATGTCATGAAGTTGTCACGGCGCATGGATGTCATGAAGTTGTCACGGTGCATGGATGTCATGGAGTTGTCACGGTGCATGGATGTCATGAAGTTGTCACGGCACATGGATGTCATGAAGACATCTTCTGAGTTTTGACTGGTGAACAATTCTAGCCCCCATGACATGTTACTTTGTTATGTTTCGACTGTGCGCTATTGAAAAATATCTGAACAATTTATAAAAAGATTTCGCCAAAAATATATCAAATGTTGAATTCTCCTGCAATGCTTATCATTGTATTCTCCAGAAATATTTCATTCGAGATCCGATTTATTTGTCCTAATGATAGTGAATCGAGAGTTGCTCCCCCTGACATTTATTAATGTTTGTTAATCTTTTTTTCGTTTTTTTTTAAATTATTTTTTTTTATAAATTTGACACGCACTCCCGCTGTGACGCCATATGTGGGGACACTCCGTTTATTTGTTTCTATTCCTTATCTTCTGCGCTTTAGTTTCGCTCCCAGCACGTGAAACTTGTGACGCCATCTGTGGCGTGCATTTTGCTAATTGGCTCCATATTTTATTTATTTTTATTTGAAAGGCCTCGTGGGGGTCAAAGAGAACTTTTTGCTAGAATTCCGCTTGAACTTTTATTTTGTTTTTTCCAAGAAGCATAGTTTTTAAATTGAAAATTTATTCAGTTTGATTGCGTCATTCAAAGATTAAATCCTGATTACTTTCCCTTTTATTACCAAAGAGACATAAATTTAAATGTGTCTATAATATATTCATTCCTTTAGCTAATGAAGTGGAATTTAAACTAAGGTTCTTTTACATGGCAAGACGCATTTACACAAGAGAGGTGGACACTGTCCACCTGCTGCTACTACCACCCCCACCCCTCACTTTTCTTACTGTCCGAATTGTTTCCTGATGTAGCAACTGGCTAATAGGGCTGTCAATATTTTGTAAAAAGCTGCCCGGGTACCCGTCCAAATTTTGTTTGAACAGGTACCCGGGTACACGTTCAAAACGCCGCATAGTTTTCCCCGCAACAGTTGTTCAGTTGTTAGACTTGGAAATGTGCTTTCGTTTAACGTTCGCATATCGTCAATCAAAAGCTGGACTAAAATCTGTGGAAATATTAGTATTTTTTGTTCCCTATCCAGTCCCAAATTTTAAGCCACACTGAACAAATAATCAAAAACTATCACTCACACGCTTTAGCTGGGTAGCTTCCCTTACTCACTAACGTCGATTACCCCCCACCCCACTCCAACAACCCCCCACCCCCCACCAACCTTTGTTCTCAATCCATGCCAAAACAGTCAATGAATATAGGACACTGGAGAACCATTCGTGATGGGACCTTGTGCCTTTGTCTATGACCTTAAAGGGTCAGTGACTGGTAAAGGTCAGTGTACGGAGGCGCCATCTGATTGATTGGAGCAGACGACCAAGGGAATCATTAACTACACTGCTTTCAATCAAACGTCAAAGTAATAAAAAAAACTAAAACTAAATGTTATAGCTCGCTCGAAATTACTATTTGAAAGAATGATAGTAATAGAAGGATTCAATTTCCACCATGAATGATGCTAATAGGATTGTCCCCCGTTCCCCCAATTTCCACCACGAATGATGGTAATAGAAGGATTGCCCCCCCCCCTTTTTTTTTCTCCCCAATTTTCACCACACACTTATGTGATGTCTTGGTCGTGACTAGTGACGTTATCGGATATTACTACACATAAACTTTGAATTCAAATCACTAAAAAAATCAATGTTTTTTTCTCAGCCACCCCCCCCTCCACACACACACACATGTGTTTAGTACTTCTTACCCCCCCTCACACACACGTCTGTTTAGTACTTCTACCCCCCCCTCACACACACACGTCTGTTTTGTACTTCTACCCCCCCCCCTCCTCACACACACACGTCTGTTTTGTTCTTGTTTCCCAAGATGTCTAGGGTATGAGACCTCCGTGACGTACAAGTCCTATGAGACAATCGCCTCTGGTGGCACATTCATGGGATTTTCCCGTTATATAGACCACGTCTCTGTGGCGCTTCTCCCTCTCCTATGTTTGAGCACTAAGACCATATAGCCAGGAATATCCTTGTTGAAGTGTTACATCCAACGGACCTTCCATCCCCCCCTCCTTCCTCCCCTGTAACCGAGGCGATCGATTATTGGACTGTATCTTATTTAGGCGAACGTGTCTTCTGTTCGACTTGGACCTCCACACTAAGCCCCAAGTCCCCCCCCCACATACACACACACTTTTTTTCCTCTCGTCGTTATAGTGAATTAGCATTTCAAATGCCCCTTGGTACTACGATAACACCATTATAACAATAACCAGTTGGGGTCAGCGGCGGATTCA
Organism: Ampullaceana balthica; assembly: GCA_944989445.1. Lineage (NCBI taxonomy): Eukaryota > Metazoa > Mollusca > Gastropoda > Lymnaeidae > Ampullaceana > Ampullaceana balthica. Next base: position 129,630 of record CALYLW010001528.1, read on the forward strand.
CGACGGGCCACTAATGCCATGGGCGTACATCTCCAACCTTGTGTGTTATCATTTTACTGGGTTTTGCTGATAGATTAAGACGTGTGCTGTATATAAAAGAGTTTATTGATTTTTTTATATAAAAATTTTAAGTTAAAAAATTATCTCGGAGGTTATTATCATGTTTGAAATTAGTTTTGAGCGCCGCAACTGTTTCTATCACAGCTCGCCATCTTCGTCCTGAAGGTTAAATATCCCGCGAGCCATTGAAGACGCCGCTAAAAACTTCCATTACAGGACTGAGTCTGAATGGACAGTTATTTGTGTACATACATGTGTACAGTCTGGTGTACAGTCTAACGTTGTTCGCCACATTTTTAAATGGTCATTTCGAAAAATTAATAGACATTTATGACCTGCGAAAACTCCGATAAAACTCTTGTTTAAAGAAGCTGGAATCCAGATTATAACTCACCATTAATGTTGCCCCAGGGAAGTCAATGTTTTGTTTCATCATTAACGTGGCCCCAGGGAAGTCAATGTTTTGTCTCATCATTAATGTGGCCCCAGTGAAGTCAATGTTTTGTCTCATCATTAATGTTGCCCCAGGGAAGTCAATGTTTTGTCTCATCATTAATGTTGCCCCAGGGAAGTCAATGTTTTGTCTCATCATTAATGTTGCCCCAGGGAAGTCAATGTTTTGTCTCATCATTAATGTTGCCCCAGGGAAGTCAATGTTTTGTCTCATCATTAATGTTGCCCCAGGGAAGTCAATGTTTTGTCTCATCATTAATGTTGCCCCAGGGAAGTCAATGTTTTGTCTCATCATTAATGTGGCCCCAGGGAAGTCAATGTTTTGTCTCATCATTAATGTTGCCCCAGGGAAGTCAATGTTTTGTCTCATCATTAATGTTGCCCCAGGGAAGTCAATGTTTTGTCTCATCATTAATGTTGCCCCAGGGAAGTCAATGTTTTGTCTCATCATTAATGTTGCCCCAGGGAAGTCAATGTTTTGTCTCATCATTAATGTGGCCCCAGGGAAGTCAATGTTTTGTCTCATCATTAATGTGGCCCCAGGGAAGTCAATGTTTTGTCTCATCATTAATGTTGCCCCAGGGAAGTCAATGTTTTGTCTCATCATTAATGTTGCCCCAGGGAAGTCAATGTTTTGTCTCATCATTAATGTGGCCCCAGGGAAGTCAATGTTTTGTCTCATCATTAATGTTGCCCCAGGGAAGTCAATGTTTTGTCTCATCATTAATGTGGCCCCAGGGAAGTCAATGTTTTGTCTCATCATTAATGTGGCCCCAGGGAAGTCAATGTTTTGTCTCATCATTAATGTTGCCCCAGGGAAGTCAATGTTTTGTCTCATCATTAACGTGGCCCCAGGGAAGTCAATGTTTTGTCTCATCATTAATGTGGCCCCAGGGAAGTCAATGTTTTGTCTCATCATTAACGTGGCCCCAGGGAAGTCAATGTTTTGTTTCATCATTAACGTGGCCCCAGGGAAGTCAATGTTTTGTTTCATCATTAACGTGGCCCCAGGGAAGTCAATGTTTTGTCTCATCATTAATGTGGCCCCAGGGAAGTCAATGTTTTGTCTCATCATTAACGTGGCCCCAGGGAAGTCAATGTTTTGTTTCATCATTAACGTGGCCCCAGGGAAGTCAATGTTTTGTCTCATCATTAATGTGGCCCCAGGGAAGTCAATGTTTTGTCTCATCATTAATGTGGCCCCAGGGAAGTCAATGTTTTGTTTCATCATTAACGTGGCCCCAGGGAAGTCAATGTTTTGTCTCATCATTAATGTGGCCCCAGGGAAGTCAATGTTTTGTCTCATCATTAATGTGGCCCCAGGGAAGTCAATGTTTTGTCTCATCATTAATGTGGCCCCAGGGAAGTCAATGTTTTGTCTCATCATTAATGTGGCCCCAGGGAAGTCAATGTTTTGTCTCATCATTAATGTGGCCCCAGGGAAGTCAATGTTTTGTCTCATCATTAATGTGGCCCCAGGGAAGTCAATGTTTTGTTTCATGCATCATCAGTAAGGGCTTACTCATCGAATCGACTGCAGGGCTGCCTTGAAATGGTACGGGAACCATTCAAATTTCAGAACCGCTGCTCGCGACCAGCGACTTATAGAATGGATACCATAAAACATGAGTTTGTCAGTTCGGACAGTTGCTCCACTTGGGATCATTGATATTCTATAGATCTACGCCACGGTCAAGGTCGCAGGGGGGGAGAGAAGGCAACGTCCGGTCACATGGAGAAATCAATCCTGCGTGCTCGCACAATGAACAGATATGTGGACCATAAGTATGTTTGTATGGTCAGGAAACATGGCGATAAAATGCCGGATTCTCATACAATGAGCAGACACGTTGCCCCAATGTGTTTAAACGTTTAGGTTTTGTCATGGTTCAGTTCAAATATGAGAACTGGATTAGGAACAGGGGCCATAATCGGTGCTTGCTAATGGCGTAACAGTTTTAGATTTGTCTACCACGCACGGTTTCGGTCCAATAATGTTCTAGAATGGTCCTCATGTCATTTCGACTTGGTCTCGATGAAAACTTATTCGTCCTGGGTTTAAATTTGAGGTAACGTTTCTATAGTCGGAGTCAAAAATACCAAAGTCTTTGTTTTTGTTTTTTTTTAAATTCATTTTACAAATTTATAAAACTTTGTAAGTATCGTCGTAGTAAAAATATGTTCGGGTCTTTATAAATTATTCTTTTAGATTTAATTTGTAGATCATTTTTTATGGGTGGTGGTGAGGCGTGGCGGACGACACTATCGCGATTTTCGAGACTCCATAAATGTCTTATTCCATCAATTGAAATTACAACAACAACAAACAAAAAATAACCCCAAAAAAAAATAAAAATATTAAAAAAACAGGATAAATAAAGGCCCAGTTAGGGAATGAAGTAGTTTACTTTATACTATGTACCTCACAATAATTAAATGTGTTGAAATTCAACTAGAGCCGTACATCTTGGGTCGAAATTTGTGATGAATTTTTTAATTTTATTTCAAGTACACTGACATTCTCTCCCTTTTCTAAGTTGGCGAAAATAAACAATATGGCGACATCTATTTTTACCAGCAGATGCCATCGTATTTTTTTCCCTTCAAAATATCTTATACCTTCGGTTTTTTCTTATATAAATATAATGTTGTCGTTACAGAAAACATCAACGAGTCGGTTAATTATTAAGATGAGGTCGCGGGCCATTTAAAATTTAAGCGCAGGCCTTATTTGGCCCACGGGCCGGACTTTGGGCACCCCCTGGTCTAGAGAAAGGTTTCAGACATGCATTTTGTGTGCCTGTGTATTTCATTCCGTTTCATTTTTAAGTTAAATTTAAATCAATATTTTGTTTAAGGATAAAACATCGTGTAATCACTACCTTTAGTAAAATTTAATTCAATACATTGTCAAAGAACTCGTGAAATTCTCATCAAACTTATTTACAAACTAAGGGTGAACCGAGTTTTGATAGAGTTTAATTTTGATACCGCTTAAACAAGCAGAACCTTTTAGAATGTTTGAAGAAAACGGTTGGCATTAACTAATAGAAATTAGAATCTGTTTACAGTATTTAATTAATGATTTTTAATAAATCCTGGAACAGAATCAACGTTCTGTCAGATTATCTATCGGATATCTAAAGTATATTTTGTCCTGTTCTTTAATCTTTTTATATTTTATAACATTACAGGTAATCGTACAAAATATTAATAATAAAATAAGGGGAGTAATCAATGAAATGTTTTATTAAAAAGAAAATTTGCTAAATTATTTCCCTTTTCCTCATTTTAATTTTTAAAAAATTTTTGTTTGCCAGTTCATACAAGATTGTGTATTTTCGTTCCATTTTAACTTATTGAAGTGGTATTTGAAACAATACATACCCTGAATGCTCTCATTGAGTGCCATTTAGAGAAATGTGTCAGATTCATGCAATTAAATAACATTAATAACCTCCCATAGACATTTTCCACATAACAGCTGTACAGATAACCTTATCTTGCATTACAGTCTTCTCATGACGCTATTCACTGTTCAGGAGTAGAATATATGCAGTTTAGATGATACATTTTTGAACTTGTTTCTTTGGCAGGTGCGAGACCTCATATCCAGGTGCACATGTCCTATACAGTTTCCAATGATTAAAGTTGGTGAAGGAAAGTACAAGATTGGGGACTCACGGAGTCTAATATTTGTTAGGGTAAGTTACTTGGACATGAAAGTCAATATTTGTTAGGGTAAGTTGCTTGGACATGAAATTCTAATATTTGTTAGGGTAAGTTACTTGGACATGAAAGTCTTATATTTGTTAGGGATAAGTTACTTGGATATGAAAGTCTAATATTTGTTAGGATAAGTTACTTGGACATGAAAGTCTAATATTTGTTAGGGTAAGTTACTTGGACATGAAAGTCTAATATTTGTTAGGGTAAGTTACTTGGGATATTAAAGTATAATATTTGTTAGGGTAAGTTACTTGGACATGACAGTATAATATTTGTTAGGATAAGTTACTTCGACATGAAAGTATAATATTTGTTAGGGTAAGTTACTTGGACATGAAAGTATAATATTTGTTAGGGTAAGTTACTTGGACATAAAAGTCTAATATTTGTTAGGGTAAGTTACTTGGTACATGAAAGTATAATATTTGTTAGGGTAAGTTACTTGGGACATGAAAGTATAATATTTGTTAGGGTAAGTTACTTGGACATGAAAGTATAATATTTGTTAGGATAAGTTACTTGGACATGAAAGTCTTATATTTGTTAGGATAAGTTACTTGGACATGAAAGTCTAATATTTGTTAGGGTAAGTTACCTAGACATGAAAGTCTAGTATTTGTTAGGGTAGTTACTTGGACATGAAAGTATAATATTTATTAGGATAAGTTACTTGGACATGAAAGTCTAATATTTGTTAGGTTAAGTTACTTGGACATGAAAGTCTAATATTTGTTAGGGTAAGTTACTTGGACATGAAAGTCTTATATTAATTAGAGTATCAGAATGGTTTTGTGTGGCCAGAGGGTAAAAGTGGGGTGGGTCATAATGTCTCAGTTTGAGAAATACTGTTTGTGTTTTTTTGGAATTGATATTTAAAGGGATTTAGGCTCTAATTAACACTTGGTGACAAGTTAAACCACATGTATTCCTAGCATCATTCGCTGACCCAACTATAATTTCATTGTGTCTAGATTCTACGTAACCATGTGATGGTCCGAGTCGGGGGAGGATGGGATACACTGGAGAACTACCTGAACAAGCACGACCCCTGTCAATGTAACTACAGAGGTGAGTACAACAGAAATGTTGGCTTGGATGTTTAGATGAGTCTGGAGATTTGAGATTAATGTTTTCAATTTTTTACCCGAAGTAGGAAGGCTCTGAACTGGGTATTACAGGTATTCTTTGTTTGAGAAGTCAATTATGTTATTTTACCAATTAATATACATAATTCCCGTTGTCTTTATGTATGTATGTATGGAATAATGCTGTTAGGTGGCGCTGTGATCGATTTTGTATTAAAATATTATGACGTCATTGTTTTATGTATATTGATATTATATGACGTCATTGTTTTAGGCTTATATTGTAATTTTTTAAAAGGGAAGGATGTAAAAATAGGATTTGGGGATTTATAATTATTATGCAATTCTTTGTGTGCATTATTCCATACATACATACAGACAACGGGAATTATGTATATTGATGAAATACTTTGTGTACATTTCAGCAAGTTTAATATTTCGTATTTATCAAACACGGATAAGTTACTAATGTTAATTACTAGCTGACCCGCTGATTTAGTGACGGGTGAAGACTTCCTGAAAGACACGGTTGTCAAAATGGGGTGGGTTTGCGCAAACGGCTGTAAGTGAATGAAAAGAAGGAACTCTGGAGAGACCCGCTGCGTAGCATATGCCGCAGACTTGCTCATCATAGAAAGTGCAAAGAACGGTTTGTGAGAGTACAGACACAAAAAGCAGCACTAAGTAAATAAAAAATAGCGAGTAAGCATAAAGACATGCACACTGAGGTTGCTGTTACCCGCCTCCCATTTATTAACCGACGTTCACTCGCGTTGTATTGATTTCTTCGTGCTGTAGTTTGTGTCCGTTCTTTCTCCACTTTCTTTGCCTTCTCCATGAGCAAGTCTGCGGCGTATTCTACGCCGCGGGCGTCTAGTAATTAAGAATTTTAAAATGTTATCAAAAAAATTCTTCTACAAAAAACAATAAAATTTAAGGGGGAAAAAAATTTCATTTAAAATGCATCATGCTAAGAAATTTTTTTTAATTATGTTCGGAGACTTCAAAAACTAATATGGTGCAATAACTTACATTAAATCAATTCAAATTTTTAGTGCTTTTAATGTGCATGTCTACACTTCATTGCATACGATTATTATTTTTTTTAATTTAAAATTTTTGTCCCTATTTTTTATGTGCATCCTTCATGGAAAGTTTTTTTTAAATGTTTTTTTTTATAAATAATTTTTTTTAATACATTTTGTTCTGTTAGTTTTACAAATGAAACTTTTGAATTCTTGAAGATAAGAAAAATTTTTTACTCATTGCATAACCCAGGAACAATTTATTGTGTTAACTCATTTTTAATCGGTTAGTTGTCAATAAACTCTTAAATTGTGAAGCCTAATAAAAAAAAATATTTTTTTAAAAATATTTTAGCTTGTGGATTAATCTAAATCCTGTTTTTTCTCAAAAAAAAGTACATGAATAAATAGATAATTTATCGAGATTAATTTCTGTTTTTTGTATCCCCAGGCCATCGTGCAGGATCTCACACTTCAGTCACAGCTCAGCAGCGCAGACCATCTGGCACTGGCTTCTCAATCACGCGCCCGGCCCCAAACACACCCACGTCCCCCAGGCGCATGCCACCAGCATCAAGGGAGAGGTCAGCCTCTCCCCAAACACCGGCCCAGGCCAGCTCCAGGAACAAGAGCCCGACTTTGATCATTTCGAGGCATCTACCACCCCCTGGCCCAACTGGGGGCACCCTCGCCAACACAGGGAATTCCCAGCCTACGAAAACGAACCGCAAAGCGCCACCTGCACACCAAGGAGGCGTGGTCTCCCAGCCTTCATCATTCCCAACTTCCATCCACCAGCATGTCAACAGAGAGCAGCCGATGAGAAGCAGCTCACCCAATACATCCTCACGTTACAGGAGCCCGTCTCCACAAGGGGCGTCCCATGGTCCTGGATCTCGCTCATCCAGCATGAAGGCAATGTCCAGTTCGCCCTTGTGCAAGGGAACAACCTGGGACCACAGTGACAAGGTCAAGGCCTTAAAGCGAGGCACTTACACATCAATGAGCAGGTGGGTCCTTTGTTTCAAAACATTGTGGAAAGTTAATTTATTTTACTTTGAGAAAGATTGTGTGGAAAAGTCTTTACCTGATGTGGGTCTCTGAAGTATTGTAACTTGTATTTAATTGGGAGAGGAGATGAACTTTGCAATGTGCACCAAAAAAAAACAACAACTAAAAAAGCCATATTAAAACAAGAGATAAGATATGAATTTGATAAAATGTTTGTGCAACAAGGTATCATTCTCATTTCCACAACTGAAATCCTTGTTTTAAAATAAGCCACTGGGTGGTAGGATAAAATATGTAAAATACTGAAGTTGGTTTAATGCCATAGTTTTTTTCCTCTTCATGAAATGGTTGTCGTAAATGAAAATTGTTTGAAGTAGTTTTTATTTTATTTTTTTAATTTGTATGTGTGTGCATGTTTTTTGTTGTTGTTTTTTTTAATATTTTATTTTATTTTTTGGTGGGAGTAGAAATATTTTTCAGTTTTTAATTTTAAAAAAGGATGTCATTTTTAATAGTTTAACATAAAATGAAATTGTCCAATTATCCATCCCCGCCATCAACATATTTGATCACATGACCTACACATCACAGTTTTACACCACCAATAACTCTGTTGTTTGTCGTGCCAACCACACTCCACAGTGATGCTGAAGCTGATGATGAAGACGTGAGCTACCACCCGGACCAACAACAACATCACGAAGCTTATCCCCAGGGGTAGGGTTCCTCCGTCTTGCTCCTCCTCCTGCATCCTCTGCCGTTCCTCCGTTGGCTTGTTGCGGGGACAGTGCACATATCGTTAGGGGAAGGGGAAGAGAGGTGTTTGATCGTTTCGATAAATTGTGCAAGGGAAAACAGAAATTTAAAGCAACATTCTCTTAGTTTGATATTTTAAAAATTAAATCTGCTCTTCAAATGTATGGAAATCTGTGGAGATGAAAATTTAAATTAACCTGTTGGTTTTTTTTTCCCATACTATGACACATCTTGGTTAAAAAAAAATAATAATAATAATAATAATAATAAAGTTTTCTTGATCTGTGCTCAAATTTTTTTTCTAAAGGATTAATAGTAAAGTGTATAATATTAAGGGCTGATCAGTGGAAATTTTTTATTAAGAGCTATGGGTGGGTAAAAAAAATGTCTTTGTGTGATATATAAGTATGTGCACAGCCCCTTAATGTGTTATTTGCTTTTTGATTTGCTGCTGGCATATATTGCTCATCAATATTTAACTCAGCTTTATTACCTAAACGCCCATTATAACGCCAACTAACATTTCATAAGACAGTTTGCTTTGCTCTCTAAATTTATTGCTTGTTTATTCATAACCACCCCCCCCCCACACCTAAAACCCAAAACTCTATTTTATACAACCCATTTTTTTTTAAAACTAAAATTTCTCCTTACATATATTTATTTGTTTTAAGAAAGACCAACAAACAGTTACAATATATGCAATTAGCGCAGAAAACCTTACTTAACTAAAAAAAATATGTTATTTGCCTTCTAGACCATTTATGTTTTTGCTTGTGTTTTTTTTTCCTCAATGTAATTGATGCAAGAAGATTTTTTAACAATCCCAATTCCGGGGAAGTGTGGGGCATTTCAATGGGCATGATGCTTGTATTTATTTAACTAACAGCTTGCTACTAACTTAACTAACTTAAGGTAAGCTTGAAGGTCTTAACTGTTACTGCACCACTCTTTGCATCTCATACTCGCAGTACAAGTCAGTTTCCTCATACTCATATGACAACTAATAATCACTATGAGGTATTGTATTAAAGCTAGATCCTGACACTCTACAAATGACAGTTTGACAGCTTAACAGTTCAGATCCTGAAAATCCCCAAATGATATTTCAATTCCATATTTCAGATCCTGAATTTCCAACAATGACAGTTCATCTCAATATTCCCGATCCTGAAATTCCAACAATGACAGTTTAATATTTCATGCGGGCAAAACAATTTCATTACTGACATGGAACTATTTTTGCTACAACTAATTGTAGTGTTTCAATTTTCAGATTATTTGGGGAGGGAAAGATGTGATCTATGTGAGCACAAACTTTTTTTAAAAAATTGCTGCCTGATGGATGTGAAAGGGTTGGCAGGTTACTCTGGTATGAAGTCTTTCGTATTTAAAGCTTGAAAATCATTTATTCAAAAGATGACTATTTCCTGTCCATAGATTTAACAGGAAAGCAGTGTTCATGTGCATCTACTCCTGTTTCATAAAACGAGCTCCTCCAACCATTGACTGCACTAAAAAATGACGCGCCCCCCCCCACTTTCACCCAAACCTCCCAGGACTGGTGCAGGGGTTGAACTTAAACGTTTCCCTCCCACAGACTCACGGCAACATTGAAAAAGTATTTTATTTATGTCACCTTCTCCCTTTCCCTTCCCAGCATAATGTGAATCTTCAAGAGTCAAAAAAATTTTATTGGACAGGGTGACAACAGGGACAGTCCAAAAATTGGAGTTAGGGTACTTTAAACACGCCTTGGCCCAGGCTGGAGTCATACTGATATTTCCTTGCCCCAAGCTGGAGTCATACTGATATTTCCTTGTCCCCGGCTGGAGTCATACTAATATTTCCTTGTCCCAGGCTGGAGTCATACTAATATTTCCTTGCCCCAGGCTGGAGTCATACTGATATTTCCTTGCCCCAGGCTGGAGTCATACTGATATTTCCTTGCCCCAGGCTGGAGTCATACTGATATTTCCTTGTCCCAGGCTGGAGTCATACTGATATTTCCTTGTCCCAGGCTGGAGTCATACTGATATTTCCTTGCCCCAGGCTGGAGTCATACTGATATTTCCTTGCCCCAGGCTGGAGTCATACTGATATTTCCTTGTCCCAGCTGGCTCATACGATTTTCCTTGCCCCAGGCTGGAGTCATACTGATATTTCCTTGTCCCAGGCTGGAGCCATACTGATATTTCCTTGTCCCCAGGCTGGAGTCATACTGATATTTCCTTGCCCCAGGCTGGAGTCATACTGATATTTCCTTGTCCTAGGCTGGAGTCATACTATTTCCTTTGTGCGGTCCAGTGCGTCGGTTAAGCCTTGCACAAAAGATAATACCAGCCAGGATTTTGTTCACGCCCCGCAACTCCTGGTCGATACCCTAATGACTGAATGCTCTGGTGACTCCCCCTGACCATGGTATCCGGTTTCCGTCGATTGACACCTCGACCCTGTTCAAAAAGGTTTAGCCTTAGCCAGTGTCGGCCCCAGAAAATAAAGAGGGGGGGGGGCGCGATGGGGTTTAGTAGTGCCACCGTAGACGTAAATAATTGTATCGCCAAATTTGCTCGGTGCCACAGTGCTCCCCTACATTTATAATTTGAGAAACCCTTTGAATTGAAAGTCCTGCCGTAACACTGGACTGGGGTGATTCAAGCTATAAAGATGGATCTTTATTTTGTCCCAGACAACGATGCTCCTAGTAACATTGTGGGTGGGCGGGGGTGGGGGGTCTTGGCTTTCGTGTTGGTATCAGAAGTGTAACCGGAGTTGGGGTTACGACTATTTAAAAATATGAAATTGAATCCGCAGCCGGGGCCGCACCCCTGTGACCACCTCCCCACCTTCTGTCTACCTTACGTTTGAAATACGAGGTATTGACATTTCAAGCGTATGAGGAAAATATATATTTGTCAAACCAATATGATTGCTTCGGATTATCCTATATAATACAAGGCTATGTTCTGTGCGGTCATCGATAGCGATTGGTCCCACAAACACATATGACTCCTACAGCCAATCATATTGAACACGTTTACGCGGACGTTCAAAACGAGTTATTTTTGGTGCAGTATTTCTTCCAAGACTTTATTTTGAGTTATGCGCGTTGGGATTTATAGTCAAAAGCTTTGTTTTTAGGAGTTATTTATTTTAACTATAATGAATAGTATTTTTGACGTGATGCACATGTAATGCTGGTCGAGACGGCTGTTGGAGGGGAGTTACAACATGCCACCGAACGGTGGCGGAACGTCCTTGGACGGGCTTTGTTGCTCGTTTGATTGAATGGCAGAACCCTTCGACAATTTGTTAAATGAGGATTTCTAGAGTGTTGACATGGTGATCAGAGCCGGTATATCATATGACGTGATTACTTCTTTGATAGCCTTAGAGCTCTAGCTTTGTGTGTGTGGGGGGGGGGAGGGGGTATTTGAATGTAAATGTCAAAGACGAGAGGATTAAGAGTTTAAAAATAACGATGCGTCATACAAACAAATCCCTTTCTCTGAAGTTCCTTTGTTAAACAAAGAAATGGGTGTGAGGTAGAAGATCACTTGCCCAGTGATTGACTTTAAAATCTATACAGCAAGATTCAAAATAATCCCGAAAGCAATAAAGGGAAATTTTTTAAATTGTTTTTATATTTTGCTCTAAATTTATGGAACATACCTAAGGGGCCGTACATAAAAGACGTCACCCACATAGGGGGAAGGGGTTGAGCCTCATCGTCCATGAGGGGCATCCATCGATCATCGTTGGCGTCTGCGATTCCTCCAAGGGCATAGGCCACCTACGAGAGACCTCCAGACATCTCTATCCTGGGCCAGCTTCTCCAGGATCTTCCATTCATGGCCAATTGTCTTGATGTCTGCCTCCAATTCTCGGCGCCAAGTGTTTCTTGGACGGCCTCTTTTCAGCTTACCCTGTGGGTTCCACTTCAGGGCTTGCCTTGTTGTATTAGAAGCAGGTTTTCTTAGTGTATGACCAATCCACCTCCACCGCTTCTGAAGAATCTCTTCCTCAATGGGCTTCTGTTTTGTCCGCTGCCACAGTTCCGGGTTGCTGATTTTGTCCGTCCAGTGAATTCTGAGAATCTTTCTTAGACAATTGTTGATGAAGGACTGGATTCTGGTCAGGTTTAAGGCCGTTGTTCTCCATGTCTCGGCTCCATAGCGTTGAAAATCCTTACTTTTAACTTGCTGCCTAAGCTGTTGGAGACCCAAACATTCTTGAGTTGCTGGAAGGCTGCTCTTGCTTTTCCGATCCTTATTTTGACGTCAGCATCTGTACCACCTTGTTTATCTACCACGCTGCCAAGGTAAACAAAACTTTCCACCTCCTCAAGGGCTTCTCCTTCAAGCATGATGGGTGATGTACTGGTGGCATTAACCTTGAGGATTTTACTCTTCCCTTTGTGTATGTTGAGACCCATGCTAGCAGACGTGGCTGCAACAATGTTTGTTTTCTCCTGCATCTGTTGTTGGGTATGTGCAAGAAGGGCAAGATCATCAGCAAAGATCATCAAGTTGATCCCACAGGGTCCATTGGATGCCATTTCTTTTTTTTTGTTGCTGTGTATATGTTTTCATCACCCAGTCAATGGCTAACAGGAACAGGAATGGTGACAGCAAGCAACATTGTCTCACAACAGTCTTCACCAGGAACGCATCTGTCACCATGGACAACTCGACAGTTTATGCTTTCGTACATGTTTCTGATTATATCCGTAATCTTCTGTGGCACCCCGTAATGCCATAGCAATCTCCACAGGGTTTGCCTGTCCACACTGTCGAAGGTTTTTTCATAGTTAACAAAGTTCACATAGAGCGGCGAGGAGGAAAAAGTGTCCCACATTTGTGACGAGGGAAATTTAAGAATTGTGACGTCACGTCAAAACACGCTACTCTAAATCAAAGTTCCACTTAAATATTCCATTTCTTACTATTTATTTTATGAAGTTTTGCGTGGATTCACGCTTGTTACGATATTAAAGTGAAGCCTTGCCTTACACTAAATACATACTTAAATAACAAAGTGTTTTGAAACATGCTCATTTTAAAATAGACAATACCGCTGTTTTTGTTGTTTTGTTTTGTGGGGGAGGGGGGGAATGTCACAGCTTTGTGACGTCATATTGGAGTGGGGTCTAAGTTTTTGTGACGAGGGAGGAGGGGGGGGGGTTAAAAAATCGGCCAAAATCACGTGACGTCATTTATGGACGGCCCCTAAGTCTTAAACTTAAATGTATGCATTTTATTTTATTTATTATTTTTTAATTTATTATAAAGTGCAACTATTTAAAATTTATACAATCCATATTAACCCTGTTTTTATTTTACCTCCATTTAACTATTAATATCACTGATCATTTTTCATACCTGTGACCTTTTCCTTTTGTCTGGCTCATTTCAAGCTACCCAAATAACGTAGCTATCTGTATCATTCATTTTGTCCGTGCCCGTTTGAGGAATAAATTCCATTCATTCTTTAATTATCTTTTTTAGTAACCGTAAAATCCAGTTTGAAGTTTACGGCCTCTGTTATATTTAGGTTTACGGTTTACACTTAATTTAACTGCAACTGAAGACAGTCAGGAGTCGGGGCGAAGCAGACGAACCTCATTGTTGTTGTTTTTTTTTAATGCAAGGCTTGTTCATTGTCATCAATGTTCTTTTTGTAAAATAAAAAATGTGCGTTTTTTGAAAAGATGTTATTGAATCTTGAGCGAACATTGCGGTTCTTGTGGAGATAGTCAAAGGCTCATTTGTGTATCAACTCAATAGATGGATATTTTGTTTTTAAATCCCTTATATTACTTTCACCGCCGTCTCTCTCTGTCGTTCGCCGGCGGGCGGGCGGAAAAACAAAAGTAAATAATGACCCACTCCCCGTAATGCCATCGAGCTGAAATTTAAAACATAGGCTCGTGTCACCTAACAATGCATCGTATCAAAAATTCAGATCGATCGAAAGTACAGTTATTAAATTAATGCATTTTTTAAAGTTTATCTATATAAACTATATGTAGCGGTCGCTATTGTTAACATTTTACGGGTCACTAGACTTCACCCCAGCCATCGGTGAACACATCTCGTGTTTTAACCAGGTGGTTTACACCAGGAGTTGAGTTAACGCGTTGACGCCACCCGTCCATGTCCACACCCCCTCCCCCTTCCCCCAGTTTTAAAGCCAGGGGAGATAATTTCGGTTTCAGTCTGTAAATGTTTTTTCGCGTTTGAACATAATCAATACTTTTAGTTATGTCTCATATATAAGGGATTTATAGTCAAACGCTTTGTTTTTACGGGGTTGTTTTATTTACTGTAATGACTACAATGAAACCACTTTTCACCACCCGCGAATACGCGCGCATTCTTTTTCATTCTAAGTAATAGAGTTGGTAAATTTAAATCACAGAGACCAGTCGATATATGGGGTAGCTTTGTAAATTTATGTGGGTGCGTAGATCTACATACATACGTACAAATGTATGAGAGGGGGAGAGGGGGAATCGAACGCCTGTTCACACATGCATGCGACTGGCCACCTGAGAAGTCTATTCAAATATATTTTTCGACGTGGATACATAATCGATATATTCGATCTTTGAGATTGATCGGGCACCACAGCAGGCCCCGCCCGCAGAATTTGGGTCTGAGAGTGAAACGGTGATAACGGTTAAATATTTGTCTACCTTTGATAGCGCGGCGTACTAAAAAGGAGCGCGTCGAAAAAATTCCCCGAAAGTCATGGTCGTGGCAGTGTGTAGAAATTGGGGCTTCTGGTCCGTGAGGCACATTCGACCCCTGGGCGATTTATTGTGGGTTGTTGTTTTTCTAAACCCTAAATAGAAATGTTTAGACCATAGTGTGCTAATGATATATCCTTATTTTTAAAATATTACATATTAAATTTTTTACATTTCTTTTTTGCTGCGTCATGTCAGTGTCCCAAGTTTCTAATATGTTTGGAAGTCTCCATTTTAAGGTTTATTAATTATATTATCGCAAAATTCGTTCTTATAGAAGCTTGGTCTTTGGGGCCGTTCATAAGTGACGTCATGCGATTTTGGCCGATTTTTCACTCCCCCACACCCCTCCTCGTCACGCGTAGTCACGAAAACTTAGACCCCCCCTCCAATATGACGTCACAAAAATTTGCCCCACCCCCGAAAAGCTGAAAAAGAGCATGTTTCAAATCAATTTTTTTCTTTCATTCAAGCATGTATTTAGTGTAAGGTTGCACTCTAATATCGTAACATGCGCGAAGCTATGCAAAACGTCATTAAATAAATTGTAAACTCCCCCCTCCCCCCTCGTCACACATCGTCACAATTGTGTGGAACCCCCCGTCCCCCCAGGAGCGTGACGTCATTTATGGACGTCCCCTTGTCCCCTTTATATTTCTTTCAAAAGAGAAGTACTAATAAGCTGTACTTAAAATAAAATAATAGTGTAGCTATTACAAGATTTGGATGGGGCATCTTTTTTTCATGTGTAATCTCCCTGACCGGCTCTAAATGTGTGTGCCCAAGTTTTATCTCGCAGGAATTCTCACGCTGTGATATTGACATCCGAATTACCACGATTTCTCATCGTTGGCTGTCTCGGACAATATTTTAACAACCGCAAAGGGAATTATTAAAAAGATTTACAGTATAGCATGACAGAGGCGTTTATGGTGTATATTTTTATTTTAATGTAATCGGACCTGTTCCATCTTTGTTGAAAACGTTTGATCGATTAACTTTAAAAATCGGTATAAGCTTCACTGGGTTTCGATTTATTTGATAATATTCCCGTTTGTTTCACAAATAAACTAATGCAATATTTTAATTCTAAAATATCTAGGAGGAGAGTTTTGTGGAAGCGGATCGTTCCTGTAATTACCTCTGAACCTCTGAATCGCCATTGACCTAAAAATGGGGGTGGGGGAAGGTTTAGGGGTGGGGGGGGCCTGGGCTTGTTACGACCTCGCGTGTTAACTTAAGCCCACTTTATTCCTTCAATCACACTTCATTAAGTTCCAAACATTCCTTACAGTTACAGTCTTGTGATATTCGATTGGCGGTAGGAAACAAGTTCATGTGACAAGAGTTCGGCGTGAATGTGTGTTGACACAGTACGTGTGAGGGCGCCGTCTACTGCACTGAGCTGAAAGCACAAACAACATGATTCCGACGCTTCTGTGTGGATCTATACTTCATGTGGTGTTGTGGTGTTTTCTAGACAATGGAGAATTTCGTAACACTATTTAAATTTTATTTTTTTTACGCATTAAGAGCATAGAACCTTGTTTCAACATGAACTGGTATTTTGATTTTAACCCGTTTTATTTATTTTTTGTCACATTCGATTGATTGGTCTCGAGAGCCGTGAAATCAAGTGATGCTATCTCACTTGTAAAATCGAGTGATTCTGTCTCACTTGTGAAGTCTCTTGCTTGTACCTCGCCTGTGAAATCAGGTGATTCTGTCTCCCCCATGAAGTCTTGTTCTGGTATTTCACAGACATGCGCTCAGTGAATAACGTTTCGGAGTGTAAACGCCCCACCCGGATGTGGCGTCACCATGAAAAATCGTTCATAAAAGAGGTCAAGTATTCTTCGGTCGGGGTCGCCCTGAATGTAAACACGCAGCCCTACAATCTTATTTCAATCTTACTGCAATCCTGATTCAATCTTACTTCAGTATTACCACAATTATTTCAATTAATTTCTTATACTATTTTTATTTTATCTAAGACATGATCAAATTCAACTTCAATAAATACTTCAGTTGTATTTCTCCGTTCAGTTCCTTTCATCATACTTCACTTCAGTTGTATTTCTCCGTTCAGTTCCTTTCATCATACTTCACTTCAGTTGTATTTCTCCGTTCAGTTCCTTTCATCATACTTCACTTCAGTTGTATTTCTCCGTTCAGTTCCTTTCATCATACTTCACTTCAGTTGTATTTCTCCGTTCAGTTCCTTTCATCATACTTCACTTCAGTTGTATTTCTCCGTTCAGTTCCTTTCATCATACTTCACTTCAGTAAGTGTTTTCTAAACTTACTCCAATCCAACGCAGTTTATGTCTTCATCAGAATAAGTTCATTCTTCGCTGATAACCGATTGGCATTATTGATTTATTGAAAGTATCGATTTTTATTACCGGTAAGAACCCTTGGAAAAGCCATCTTTAAAAAAAAATAACCGTTTTCAAGCGCTCTTGTCACACGGAGGAAGTGAAGCAGAAATAATTTATGGTTTGAGATTGGCTGAGTAGAAAATTAAAATGATTTTTAAAAAAAACAGGTCGCTCATTTTGGGTTTACAGCCATGTTTGTTGTGCAGGTGAATGCGACCAAAGTGGTGTGTTCGAGTCTCTCATGTGACACATTTCAAACACATGTGGTTAGATCTGCATGACACAGACTTACACATACAAGCATAGACGGAGTTCCACAAGGATCCCCTGAGCACGACTGTCGGGTTCTGATCCCCTGAACACGATTGCCGGGGTCTGATCCCCTGAGCACTATTGCCGGGATGTAATCCCCTGAGTCCTGAGCATGATTGCCGGGATCCCCTGAGCACCATTCCAGGGATCTGATCCCCTGAGCACGATTGCCGGGATCTGATCAAAACAAATGGCCCGGTCCCCCGCTGAATGCCTTATAATTAAGTCGGCACGGCGTGAAATCTGTCGACTCTGCCAAGGGCTGCGACTCTGGCAATGACTGCGGGGTTTATTTAAGCCAACCAAATTAGCCACCAAGTGGTGTTTTTAATCAATAGCGGATCTTATTACACTGCACCGACTCAGGGATATGTTATATTGTTCCAACATTAACAATCGTCAGAAAGACAAATGGTGTCATGTTATTTATGTCTAGATTACGAGTAGTGCGTATTTAGATACCTAATATTGTTGACCAACCTAAGAGATATTGTATTTCATGGGAGTTTTTGACGTCATTGTTTCACTGTACATATGTTTTTTTTCTAATCAAGATGTTCGTGTATATCACTTTAGTTGTTTAATTGAACTTTACGTGCCATGGTTTTGAGAGTATACCCTCATATGACGTAATCTGGTTTACGCCGTGGTTGTTTCCCTTGTGATTATATCCCCTACTTTCCCAGTGAGTTAAACTGTTTAATTTCGTTTGAGCTCGAATAGTTTAAAAATTGATCACTGATAGGATGATGAAGCCAGTGCTGGTCAGCTACTGGTCACCGTGGTGCTGTCGTTCGTTGGCTCTATTCAAAAAGTGCTCGCCAAGGAAACTTGCGTGATACTTTCAATTGAAACAAAAAGATATTTTATAACTATTCTCCGTGCGTGTATACAGTATGTACGACTCATGATCATTGTGACTATGCAATTCGCGTTAACGAAATCTGAACAGTAAGCATAAGCTAAGAATGTACAGTGTTCTGGAGCCTGTTTCGAAAGCCTCCGCTCTATTTGTCAAGTAAGTCGAGCGCCTGTGCCAATCAGAACGCCTCCAGTGATGGAGGAAATATTTCACCAGCCCGAGGTGAACATGGAATTATGAAGACGGGCGCCTCGGACTGGGGGGCGCTGCACCCCGCTAGGCGCGCACTCATGCAGAGACAGTATGAGATACCAAGGTGAGTTCGACCACTAATTAGTCTGGCGCAGGTTAGCGTTGGGGCAGGAGTGGGGTAGAGATATGACACTGATGCTAGGACCAGCTTTGAGCAGTATTCACTAGCGTAGGGGTGGGAAAACCGCGGGCCCGCATGCGGCCCTCCACGAAGTTCTGTGCGGCCCGCGGAAGCCTGCTTCAATATCGAAAAATAATCAATACACCTATGTTGTAGTTGGATGTTTTTACTGGAACTGAGGCTGAATTTTGTTTAGACGCGCCCCCTTGACGTTTCATTTATTACTAATGCGCTCTGAAAAGTTTGCCCACCACTGCTCCAACTCTAGCGTACATTGGACCACGAGAGAGAAAAAATTTTCCAATCTCTGCACTAAAGAAAGATTCTTGAAATTATCACACGCATATTGACTACGAGATATTAGAGTTTTGTAGAAATTAATACGCTATAAAATTCGGTGTTCGTTGAGTTTGCGGTGGCTAAAAAAGACACACAAAAATGGTGAGGTGAGTGCTAGCTCTAGTTGAGAGAAATTCTGACTGATTTTAAAATAAAGATTTCGATCTTTACTAGATTAACTGTTTTGTCCCATGCCCATATCTGGTTGGGAAGTTCACACATTGCCAATGCTTTTATTTGGGGAAATTTAAACAAGTGAGGTGGGGTGATTCTGTCAGCCGTTTCGTGGAGGGCTGTCTTAGTTATTTCTCAGTGGACCGGTATTTTCTTTTTTTTTAATGACTCGAGCCAAGACTAAAGGATACGATAATTGTTATTTCCAATCCCCCTTCAACAATACGTTCATAATAATTCTTTTTTATCTTGTTATGTAAGTCAGTGCTTCTCAAAAGTGGTGGTCCTCGGACCGGTGCCGGTCCGTGGGCCATCCGCTGCCGGTCCGCAGATGTTCTCAAAAAAAGGACAGACAAAAATTGTCAGTGCAGGGAAAATAGTGCACCGGTCCCTGGTGCAATGGAAAAAATTCATGCCGGTCCGCCACTCTAAAAAAGTTTGAGAAGCACTGATGTAAGTCTCCTAAAAAATGAACCAAAGTTGCTCTTGTTCCTTTGTCTTCAAGATTTGATTAACCAAGATTTATTGAAATATTCCGAACATGTGTAGCTTAATTTGTGTAGATACATTTGTCGAAATATTGACAAAGAAGAACGAACTTCACAATTATTGTTACTGACGCATACTTTTTGTATGTACAAAATACTTGGATAATGCTTTTTTTTAAATTTATAATATACGTTACAAGCACTCATTCCTTACATAATATTATTGCGCCCTACGCTTATCAATGGGTTATGACTAGTCTTGCATTTTTTTTAGAGTTTGAATTCCGTGAGGGTAGGTTTTTCCCTGGTTTGTTCGTGCAACCCGTTCTACGCCCGAACTCCAGGCGGGAAGAAAGACGACTTTAAACTTACTAATACATTCATCAGCGTCATCGGCGCTGCTGGAGTCCAAATAAAGACGTAGCAGATATCTGGCCAACGCCGCGCAATTAACTTTGAAAAAAATAATAATATACATGTATGTGTGTTCGAGGAATATATATTGTTGCACAGAAAAAAATGAATGCAGCACAACTTTGCTTACGAGTTTGTTTGTTTTTCACACAGACCAACGCATCTTAAACTATTGGATTTTTACCTGGGGAGCAGACTAGTTTTAGCGGTCTCCTTCCATGAAAACACAAACAAAAACTCTCTAGACTTTCAAAAGTACTACCTTTGTATTTAAAGAATAAATTGCCGCACGTTATGACCCCCTCCCCTTACTAACCCTCTTTTCCACACCCCTGCCTGGCCGAGTTCCACAAGTTCCTTCCCTTCACGTCCATCAACGCACGTACCCACACATGTACAATGTCACACGGGGTCATACCCACGTACAACGAAGCCACTACAAACTGTCAGTACAAACTTTCACCGTATGGGATTTAGTGCTTTCATGTATCGATCATATCTCCCTGTCACCGTCTCGGACGTGAGGTCAACGTGTACGGGTGTAGGCCGACCACATGCCACGTACCACATGCCACCTACCACATGCCACGTACCACATGCCACCTACCACATGCCACGTACCACATGCCACCTACCACATGCCACGTAACACATGCCACCTACCACATGCCACGTACCACATGCCACCTACCACATGCCACGTAACACATGCCACCTACCACATGCCACGTACCACATGCCACCTACCACATGCCACGTAACACATGCCACCTACCACATACCACATGCCACCTACCACATGCCACCTACCACATGACAACTACCACATGACATCTACCACATGACAACTACCACATGACACCTACCACATGCCACCTACCACATGCCACGTAACACATGCCACCTACCACATGCCACGTAACACATGCCACCTACCACATACCACATGCCACCTACCACATGACAACTACCACATGACATCTACCACATGACAACTACCACATGACACCTACCACATGCCACGTAACACATGCCACCTACCACATGCCACGTAACACATGACACCTACCACATGCCACCTACCACATGCCACGTAACACATGCCACCTACCACATGTCACGTAACACATGCCACATGCCACCTACGACATGCCACCTACGACATGCCACCTACCACATGCCACCTACGACATGCCACCTACCACATGCCACCTACCACATGCCACCTACCACATGCCACCTACGACATGCCACCTACCACATGCCACCTACGACATACCACATGCCACCTACCACATGCCACCTACCACCTACCACATGCCACCTACGACATACCACATGCCACCTACCACGTACCACATGCCACCTACGACATACCACATGCCACCTACGACATACCACATGCCACCTACCACATGCCACCTACCACATACCACATGCCACCTACCACATGCCACCTACCACATACCACCTAAAACATGACACCAACAACATGCCACCTACCACATACCACAAACCACTTGCCACATACCACATGCCACCTACCACATGCCATCTAACACATACCACATGCCACCTACCATATGCCACCTACCACCTACCACATGCCACCTACCACGTGCCACCGACCACGTGCCACCTACCATGTGCCACCTACCACAGACCACATTCCACCTACTACATGACACCGACCACATGCCACCTACCACATGCCACCTACCACATGCAACCTACCACATGCCACCTACCACATGCCACGTACCACATGCCACCTACCACATGCCACCTACCACATACCACCTACCACATGCCACCTACCACATACCACTTGCCACATACCACATGCCATCTAACACATACCACATGCCACCTACCACATGCCACCTACCACATTCCACATTCCACCTACCACATACCAGATAACACATGCCACCTACCACATACCACATACCACCTACCACATACCACATGCAACCTACCACATGCCACCTACAACATGCCACCTACCACCTACCACATGTCACATGCCACCTACCACATGCCACCAACCACGTGCCACCTACCACATGCCACCAACCACATGCCACCTACCACGTGCCACCGACCACGTGCCACCTACCACGTGCCACCTACCACATACCACCTACCACATGACACCTACCACATGACACCTACCACATGCCACATACCACATGCCACCTACCACATGCCACCTACCACATTCCACCTACCACATGCCACCTTCCACATGCCACCTACCACATGCCACCTACCACCTACCACGTGCCACCTACCACGTGCCACCGACCACATGCCACCTAGCACGTGCCACCTACCACGTGCCACCTCCCACATGACACCAACCACAAGACACCGACCACATTCCACCTTCCACATGACACCGACCACATTCCACCTACCAAATTCCACCTACCACATGCCACCTACCACATCCATACTGCATTCCACCTACCACATGCCACCTACCACATGACACCGACCACATGCCACGTACCACATGACACCTACCAAATGCCACCGACCACATGCCACCTACCACATTCCACCGACCACATGCCACCTACCACATTCCACCTACCAGATGCCACCTACCACATGCCACCAACAACATGCCACCTACCACATGCCACCAACAACATGCCACCTACCACATGCCACCAACAACATGCCACCTACCACATGCCACCGACCACATGCCACGTAACACATGCCACCAACAACATGCCACCGACCACATGCCACGTACCACGTGCCACCAACATGCCACCTACCACCTACCACATGCCACCTACCACATGCCACCTACCACGTGCCATATACCATGTGCCACCAACAACGTGCCACCTACCACGTGCCATCTACCACGTGCCACATACCACCTACCACCTACCATGTGCCACCTACCACGTGCCACCTACCACATGCCACCTACCACGTACCACCTACCACATGCCACCTACCACATACCACGTGCCACATACCATGTGCCACATACCACGTGCCACCAACAACATGCCACCGACCACATGCCACCTACCGCGTGAGCTGCGCAGGCCTACATAAGGATTCTGATGTTACACGGTGCATTAATTTGGGTAAAGTGCGCTGTTCCCACACTTTTCTCGGTTTTCACCCCACAACGGCCAGCTAGTTTTCGGAGGAAGAGAATTCATTTTGTCCATAAATGAAGAAAGTTTATTGAGCACAATCACGTCTGGTTTATTTATTTATTATTATTCTATTTTATATTTATATATTTTTTATTTTATGTTGTTGTTTTTTGTTGTTTTTTTTTGTTTTGTTTTTTTTTGTGGTTTGGAAAGGCCCCCCCCCTTTAATGGTGTTAATGTGATTCTGGACATAAGACAAGAATTCTAATTTCGTCCTTTATTTGAATAAAAATATTTAAAGTCTTAGCGTTAGACGATAAGAAAATAATTTGCAAATCAATATATTTAACTCCAGGCGGCAGATGCACACGCCATGTCGCTGATTTTCGTTGATTTTCGTTTTCAAATCTCATTTTTATTTATTATGTTTTTCAATAGAAAATTGCCGAGTATCTCTATTTAGTTGTGAACAAGATATTGTATCGAAACTATTGGAAAGAACATGAGATTGTATTTAAACTTATTTGTATTGAACATTTTTAGGTTTAACTTTATTTTTCCACTGACACTGGCATTAGCATGTTCAACTACTTCATGACAAACTGGCATTAGCATGTTCAACTACTTTATGACAAACTGGCATTAGCATGTTCAACTACTTTATGACAAACTGGCATTAGCATGTTCAACTACTTTATGACAAACTGGCATTAGCATGTTCAACTACTTTATGACAAACTGGCATTAGCATGTTCAACTACATTATCACAAACTGGCATTAGCATGAACTTGAACTTGAACTATCCCTTAACCCGTTGTTGGCTCGTTGGGGCACCATCGTGAACTGCTCACTAACACACGCCATTTGTCTCGGTCCTGTGCTGCCCTTTGAGAGTCGCTGAATGACAGGCCGGTCCACTCTTTAATATAGTCCTCAGATCTCTTCTTTTGTCTGCCTCTTTTCCTTCCTCCCTGGACTGTGCCTTGCAATATAGTTTTTGCGAGACCTCCAGTTCTTGTCACGTGACCGTACCATCGTAATTTCCTATTCTTAATGGAGGTGAGAAGGTCCTCATAGCGGCCAATGACTGTACTTATTGTGTTGCGGACCGCTTCGTTAGTGATGTGCGCTGTGTAGGAGATTTTCAATATCTTTCTGAAACATCTCATCTCCAGCGCATTGATTCTTCTTTGGAGGTCTGCAGTGAGGCGTCCGAGCCTCACAACCATACAAGAAGACCGACATCGCCAGAGAGCGCATTAGCCGGATCTTTGATCTCAGGGAGAGCTTCTTGCTTTGCCAGATGTGCTTTAATTTACTCAATGCTGCCATTGTTTGGGCTACTCTGGCAAGAATTTCTGGCTTTGAGCCTTCGTCGGATATTATGGCCCCTAGATATTTGAAGGTGGAGACCTCTTCGAGTTTTTGCCCGTTTATCCGAATCTCACTTGTGAATTTACTATTTGCCATGACCTTGGTCTTTTCTGCATTGATTTCCATGAACTACATTAAGACAAACTGCCATTAGCATGTTCAACTACATTATCACAAACTGGCATTAGCATTTTCAACTACATTATCACAAACTGGCATTAGCATTTTCAACTACATTATCACAAATTGCCATTAGCATGTTCAACTACATTATCACAAACTGAGAATTGACACTTTAAACACTGAAATCGGTTTGTTGTTGTCCTCATTTGGAATGTTTTGTATAAGACACATTTGTTGGCTGTATACATTTATGAAAAATTTACTCTGGTCACCTTGGATAAGCATGTAGTCCTCAGGAAACCCTTATTGCTAATGACAAGATAGTATGTATGTATACTCTCTTTTATCTCATTCTAAGCTATTAATGACGTACTGCATTGGGAACCCACAAGGAATGTTGACAATCTGCTGACACTAACCCAAGCTCACATTTAATTCAATGTCTGTGTTCTGTATTACATGTACTTGAATCTTGCACTGATATTTCATCATATCATTAGTTCATTGCATCAATATTTACTGATAATATCCTTAATGCTTATTTAATTATTTAAAGATATTTTAGTCTAGATACAACAGCAAACAGGTATCTTTCTATGTTTATGTGTTTCCTAAAATGGTTCCATATAATAATTGACAGCAATAGATTTTATTTTTTTAAATAAGGACGTCAATTTTAAAAGCATATATTTTAGCTTTTTAAAAAAAAACTAGAAGTGATGATATTATTAAGCCCTCGAAATATGTTAAAAGACTTTTTTTCTCCATGTAAGACCCAACAAAACAAATAATGAGTCAGTTAAAAAGACTTGGTTATTATTTTTTTTTGGGTGAATAAAAATAAACTATAAAATTATTTAACTTTCTTCAAATAGAAGAGGAAAGAGTTTACTTGGAGAATGTGTCTGTAGTAACTCTCTGAGACACAAAATGGTCACAGCCAGCATCATTCCTTTACCAAGCAACCAATGCTTTTATCTCTCTGACAATGTTCTGAAACTTGTCCAGCTGTAATAACCCACCAACAAGAAATGTGTCCAGTGTTAATACCACACCATCAAGACTATTTCTTGGCTAAGGCCTCTTAAGGAGGCACATTCTTTACCTGGCCTCTAGTTCCACCATTTTTTTAACATAACTTTACCTGGCCTCTAGTTGCACCATTTTTTTAACATAACTTTACCTGACCTCAAGTTCCACCATTTTTTTAAACATAACTTTACCTGGCCTCTAGTTGCACCATTTTTTTAAACATAACTTTACCTGACCTCAAGTTCCACCATTTTTTTAACATAAATTTACCTGGCCTCTAGTTGCACCATTTTTTTAACATAACTTTACCTGCCTCAAGTTCCACCATTTTTTAAAACATAACTTTACCTGGCCTCTAGTTCCACCATTTTTTTAACATAACCCATTCTGACATTCAGCGATACAGACAGGGAGTTGGAAAGGAGGTGCCTGGCGGTTGCACAATTTTTATTTCTATTCATGAAAAAGTACAAGACTATAAAAAGAGCTGGGGATAACATAATCAGGGTTTGACCTTTAGCAACAACACCCTGAAGTACACCACTGTTAATATTTATTTGCTATCAAACTTTGCCATGGCAAAAAAAAATTCTTTAAGTTAAAAATTAAAATTTTAAAAAAAAATAATAATAATAAAACATAACAATAATTACATGTCAATAATAAATAATATGATATTTTTCAAGTAGACTTTGCCATGTGTATTATTGTTTCATTGCAATGAATACACACAATTTTTATTTTAAAAACTTTACCATTCATTTTTCATTTTTATTGCACCAAAATACTAGGACGAATAGATGAAAATGTTGAGCTCAATTACTTAGACATTGAGATTTTAACATTTTTATCTCTTTCCAAATAGGTCAGTGTCCTTTGATGAACGCACTGAGATGTTCCCCGTGACTCGTCCATCCACCTCAAGTCTGGAACACATCTGTGAGACTGGGTCTGTTGGCTCGCTGGACAGCAGGAGTGGCCTGCCCATGGACAAGATTAGCACAATGACCCTGACAGAGTTCAAGTCCCTGCTGAATTCTTCCCTCTCCATACCCGACAGCCAGCACCACGTCCCTGAGGCCAACACCTTCAACCATCCTCAGGGCATAACTCCTTCTCATGCAGCCAACTGGGATTCACTGCGGGAGAAGGCGCGCTCTGTCAGGGATACCCTGTCCTCGCGGGTCAACGCAAGGAGAGCGGGAAACATCCAAGGCAGGTCCAGCCTACCGCAATCACCCGATGAGGAAAAACGATTTCCCGGGGCCGAACGACCCAAAAATCCGCAGTCTCAGCGCAGGAATGCCGTGCCTCGCCCCAAGACACCCACTTCCGTTGGTGGATACAGGCCTCAAACACCGACAGGCTCAGAGAAATCTTTGGGTAAGGAGGAGTACAAAATGTCCAGGCCTAAAACACCCAGCCAACTAAAGAGAGATGCTGTTGCTAAGGTTGCTGGGGCAATATCAAACTGGGTCGAGTCCAGGCCGGAGATAGACACACCGATCAGTCGACCAAAAACTCCAACTCGGTCTAAAACGCCAGTGGGCTTCCACAGTGGTTTTGACTCAATGGATGAGGAACAAAACAGTGAGTTGAACAGTTCATTGTCCAAAACACAGCTGATGAATTTGGCTGCCAGTCTTAAAGAGAGGCCGTCAACACCTAGTCGTATTCCAAAACCATCCTTTATCTCTCGCCCCAACACTCCCAAGATTCCATTTTCTGATGCTTCTTCCGACGATCTAAGCTCACAGAGCAACACCTCACAGCCCAGCAGGCCGAGTAGCATTGGTGTCTCAAGACCCAAGCTTGTCACCAGGTCAAACAGCAACTCGTCCAGCATCAGATCAGAAGACACCCCGTCATCTCCTGTCAGCAGTTACAGTGAAGACAACGGAAGCTTTAAGGTCCCTGCAGCATACCCACGGCCAACAACCATCATGTCGAGAAAGCAACAGGCTGTGAACAGCAGTGTCAACTCAAGTAACAACAATGGGAGCAGCTACAAAGACATGTATCATGCAAGGAGGGCTTACACCCCTGGCCCAGGTAATTCTAGCTGCATGGCTGTAACACCTGGGCCCCGTGAGAAGTGGGGCACCAATTTTGACGCAGGTGCTGCTGGCCAGGCAAGACGTGGGTCGCTAGACACATGTTTCAAATCTGAACAGCTCCTGCTGGCAACTGAACCAGAGCAGCCAATGACCATTACAAATGAAATCACCTTCTCTGACGATGAAGAGATCAATGAACTTGTGAGAAATGTTGCTCTCAAGGCTCAAGCTTCCAAGAGAATCCGCTCCTCAAGTGTGGATGCTCGAAAACTAACATCAAAAACATCAAAGTTCAGCAATGGGGAAAATTGTGTAACTCCAGGAGGAAGCTCTGATCAGTCAGTGAAGTCAACATCTAAAGTCAATGTGATTAAGAGGCCGCCCTCGGCTGACTCCGCCCGATCTCGTTCTCAGACTCCTGACTCTTCCACATATCACCAGAAAGTCAACACAGCCAAAGTCAAACCAGCTGGTGGTGAGCATGGCGAGAAACATGTAAACAGAACGGAGGCGTGGGTGGATTCAACTTTGTCTGATCCCAAGAGGAAGTTGTCCCCTCGCTCTAAGCGTTCCAAGGGTGCGGTCAATGACATTTCTGCCAGTGAGCTGGAACCCAGGCCCCTGGAGGAAATCAAAGCCATTCTGACTGAACCCAAAAATGGGTTTGTGCAGGTCGACAGTGAGACGCTGGAGCCACTCCCAGAGGATCCGGAAATGTTCAGGAAAATGGAGAAACTTTTTGAAAAATTTAAGGAGCGGGAACTAAGGGCATCCATCAATAATACACCAGGTGGAAGTATGGGGCCACAGCTCGGGGATGCCAAGTCCAACAAAGGGTCCAGAGCCTCTCCTTCCCTTGCTTCAGTGAAAACATCCAGCGGCTCAGGTGTGTCGTCATCAGGTTTCTCTTCAGGTCAGGTCAATGGCGCAAACAGTTCCAAGTCTTCATCGACAGAAGACAACAGATTTCGAAGATCTTCCAGCGTGCCTGGATCATTCCAGATTGTGCAGAAAACTGGGGGACATTCTTCTACTTTGTCTCACTCCCAAGAAGGAAAAGATCCCCTAAAATCCACGGGTGGACTTGCTAATGGCACGTGTTCTGATAGCTGTGCGCAAGCTACTGTGTGTGATGCTGACAGTACCCAGAACTCCTGGCAGGACATTGATGCTGAAATGGCCAAAAATCCAAATGCCCTGGTTTCCAAAATCAAAGAAATTTTAAAAGTGAGGCCACGCAGGGATGAAAATTCTGAGATCCCAACGCGAATTCCAGGACCTGCGTGCCTGACTAAAAGTAGTAGATCGAAATCTGTGACCAATCTGTACAGCAATAAGAGCAACAATAGTGACAGTGATTGCAGTCAATCTGATGGCAGGGACAGAGGTAGTGTCCCTCATCCCAAGAAAAATAATAAGGATAGTAGTCCTGGGCCTCTTGTAAAAACTAATAGCACATCAAGTGGTAACATAGCCTATGTGGAATATGTGTTTTCTAATGATGGAAACGATGAAGTCCCTGAGATGTCCCGCACTTGGTCTGTGAAATCTGATTCTAGTGACAGTCAAAATAGATCTGAGACCCCAGTCCCTAAGCTTTCCACACCCCTCACAACAGGGCGATCAACTCTCCTGGGTAGAAAGTTGGACAAGTTAGGCCAAGGGTCATCACAAGACAAAGATTACTTATCTAATTCTCAGTCTTCTCTTTCCAATCGTTCAGCTCTCTCAGCTACTGAGGATGAGGCTGACTTTGTGTGATTAAAAAATTAGCTTGTAAAGTCTTTATTTAGATCAAGATGAGCAGATATTGTACCAAAATAAAATATTTTTTAAAATGCTGTGAAGGAAGTTCCTGAAAATCACATCAAAATTCAGGTACTAAAATGTATTTGTCTTCTGCATGAAGTTCAGTTGCTTCATTTTACATTAGAGTTATGCCCCCATACAAAAACTGACTACATACTTTTTAGGGATTATTTTTAAATCTTAACGTTGTAGACTCCAGTGCTAAATGTTTACGTCAGGGTGAAAAGAGTAATTTATTTACCATCATTTCCAAACACCACTTTTTACATAAATGCTTTATGTTCATAACCTTTTATTTAAATAAAATTGCTAAACACTGACAATGGTTGTGGGATTTTTATATCATCATTTTCAATAGCTTCTGGTACCTTTGTACATTTTAATTATTTATAACTTATCATGACCAAAAAGTTTTCCATTGTTTGCAACTGTTGTGGGTTTTTTTTTATTTGAATACAACAATTGAAGAAGCCATTTTACTAGGGTTCTACCCATCTCCCCCCAAAAAATCATCAAACACTGTTAATTTAAACTTTGATCCATAAATCTACATGTCATCTAATATGCAAGAAAAAGCATGCCACTTTTTTAAATATTTGGAATCAATTTATAGAAATTTATAAACTTCTGTTCAATTCATATCAAACTATCTATCATAAACTGGAATATTATTTAAAACTTTGTTTTTAATTTTAGTTTCCAAATACTAATAGTTACCCTCTCATAGTTAAGCTAAAAACTTTTTTATACAGTAAAAACGTTTTTCTTGAAATAATAGTCCATAAATACACATTATGATATATTTTTTTTCTTCAAATTTTTAAATAAGTTTAATTTGTAAAAGTCACACCCACAAGAAAATTTGTCTTTGGCATGTAAGTTGGTATTGAAAAGATACGTTTCTTTTTACTAGGATTAATCAAAGCATTTGCCTGATTAAATATGGGAAACTTTCAATTCATTTCCTGATTTCATAAGACAAAAACATTGGCACTTAGATAAATTATAACATTACCAAAGTCTCCCCAAACACCATTCTAATTCTAAGCCTATTAGTTTTCAAAATTTTTTAAAAAAATATTTAGTTCAAATAAGCAAAAGTTACTGAGATACTCAAACTTTCTTCCATTCATGAATGTGACTGTAAAAAATAATTTTAACATGATTTTAAAATCTAAACATTCAGGACATTTGTAACCAATTAATTTTTAGAGAGAAAATACTGAGCCTTTGTTGTTTAGATTGAAATGTAAATGCATATGACTGATTGTGATACTGTTTTAAAATGCATGCTATCAAGTAAAAAATCTTACAATAGAATAAAAGAGTATTTTTTTGTTTTGTTTTTTAAATAATGTACATCACTATTTTATTGTTTCTTCATTTCATCTCTATTTCTCGAGATTTTTTGTGATATTTTATCAATGCTTCCTCCTTCATTTTGTTGATCCTTGCATTAATATTTGTAGACAAACCTGTACATGGTGTAAATATGTGCTTTTTTTTTAAATGCTGATGGTGAAAGCAATGAATATTTCAACAGTTTGCCATACAGTTTATCTCATTTAACATGAAATGGAGTTTTTAATTTGATTATGTATAAACTATTTTTTATGCGTAAAATGACTGCTCAGTCATTAGTATCAGCAGTTAGATGTGAATTAAAAGTTCTCAATATTTATCATCCTGAGGATTGTTATGCTGATGCAAACAACTTTTTGAAAGCAGTTCTTGCAGTCTGTTATTATCTTTTAATTCCTGATACCGTAGTTAAATAATTAACAAATAAAATTAAGCACTTTTACATTAAATTTACATGTGCAAAACTGTAAAGTAAAAACAAGAAAATTTAGCAATTATATAAATAGATAATGGTTCATGGAAAATGTAGCATGAGTTTATTTACTTGCTAAAAAGATTTTACAATAATTAGAGTCAGAATGGCAATAAAATTTAAAATAGTATATCAACTTAATCGTAAAGTCTAAACACACAGATAATTCTACCTTGCAACTATTTAAAAAATTATTATTATGAATTTTTTAAAACAATAAATAAATCAGGCACTTCAACTTGAAACCATTTTGACTTTTTAATACCTCTAATGCAGTCCACATTTAAGGCTGTGCCAGAGCATTTTTGTCTCGGGTGTAGCAGTTAATAAGAATGACAGGACCTTAATTTGAAAACCACTCTTGAAATGTGACAGGTATATTTTTATTTATCAACATTTATACTTATCCACATTGCATTTAATAGAAGAAAACAAATTAAGCCTTTAAGTAAGCACCTGCATCTGTTTTACATTTTTATAGAAGATGTATGAATTTCTTTATCATGTTTTTAAATACTTACTTTCGTAATAAAAAGTGTAAATAAAGGTAATCAAAATGAATCTTTAAATTTTTTAAAGTTCAAGAATAAATTTTAATGGTCTTGAATATATTCATAGTCAAAATTGAGTTTTAAAAATAATACTTTTATATTTAACACATACAGATACATGTTTTTTTAGATACATTTCACAATTTTAAATATGCTCTACTGACATTTGTATGCAATAACTTGAACTAATTTTTGTTTTTTTAATACTGTAATTAGATAATATTGTATTTAGACTAATCTAACTTTCCAGGACTCTTTTGCTCTTTGTTATTGAAAACTTTTGAATGGTCAAAGTATAAATAAGAAAAAATCTAGTTCTTGCATGACCACCTACAGTCAAACAATGTAAATAAGTGCTTAGGGAAGATACTT
Source organism: Ampullaceana balthica (assembly GCA_944989445.1). Lineage (NCBI taxonomy): Eukaryota > Metazoa > Mollusca > Gastropoda > Lymnaeidae > Ampullaceana > Ampullaceana balthica. The sequence continues at coordinate 162,127 of CALYLW010001528.1, forward strand.
AGCATTTCATTGGTGATAACCACCTGACGAATATCAAAAAGCACAGCCTCCACTCTAAGTCATTAAGAAGTCATGTGACAATCCTAAATTTTGAATAGTCTAGCAGTGCAGTCAGAGAGAATAAATGTTTTTTTTTATATTAAAAAATAACACATACCTTTGTACATAAAATTATCCTGTAGTGGATATTTTATGTAAGGCTGAAGCGGAAATTATACCATCAATGATAATAAAGGCTATTTTAACAAAACTTTATTTCTTATATAATTATTAAAAGATTATATAGTTTTATGCCAAATAGGCCTAATTTATTCCTACCTGCTTTTGAATCTGACTCTAACATTTACTTTGCCTATTTTAATTTCCTTTTTCTCTAAAAGTTGTACTATTATGTATGAACTAAATGAAGTTGTCAATCTAGTTTATTATTTATTAAATTTTTCAGAGCTCTGTTTTCTAAAATCATTGATTCAAGAGCAAAGCATTCCACAGGTCTATGTATCTTATGTTCATTTTCTGTTTAGGTCTTATATATTAAGGCTACTAAGGTCATACAATAGTCCATCTCTGGAATGTGGCACTTAATAAAAATAATTGTATTTAATAAATCATTATTTATTATAGCTGAAACAATTTAACTAAATTAACATAGGCTATATTGAATTTAATTTAAAGAATTTCAGTAAAGTTTTAACATTTCTTTTATTTAAATAAAATAATAAGTGCATCTCAACATTCCTTTTAAGTTTTAATACTTATCTACAATTTTTTATGTTAAATATATTTACATTATCAGTCTTTTGTTCATTATTCAGTTGTTGCAACTTGATTAACTTCCATTTTTGTGTTCTACTTAAAGCTGCACTCAGGCAGCTCTGTCCTCTGTTCTTTCTTGTTTAAAAAAGTATGTATGTGATGTGAATATTGTGTTACTTCACACTAAGACTATCCACATAAGTGTCCCATTTCCAGGGCAGACCTAAAAAAAAATACTAGGGTTTTTTTTCTCATTGTCAAATAAATATATGCTGTCAAATCAAAAAATCTAGAATAAAAATCGTAAGTAGAAAAACTGCCAAATTAAAACAAAAGCAAAAGGTTTACCAGAAATTGATATTGGGTATCTTTTCTAAACCACAGTCACTATACTATTTGTTATAAAGTTTAGCAAATAACTTTAAATTATCTTAGTTTCATAAACAAAAATGTAGCTATATAATGTAATTTCATAATTAAAGTTAACTTTAAAACCAAATTACTTGTTGCAATTGTGAGTAGTCCTGTATTAATCCCTGAACGTGAGCTTATGTGATGCTGAAATATAATTGTCTCTTACAAAATTTTCTATGACTTGATAAATCAAATTAAAAAAAATTTCTGCTTGAAAATCTAAAATGAAGCTTCACTGCACTAACAATTAAACAAATATGTAACTCTAAAGTCTAAGCCATGTCTTGTATATTTACTTTTTGAGAAATCAAAATCTTCAACATTATTTTTTTTTCAAATCAAGATTTATGTATTGTTGCCATGTCAATATATTAAAATTCCTGTCTTACCCTAGATTTAGAACTTATATTTGTTTAATTTTTAAGAATTTCTTTAAAATTTTTAGTGAATGTCTTCATAACTTTTCAGACTTCTATTTTTTTTTAAATTTAGATTAATACTTCAATCAAATTTATTAGCCTCTCAAAATAACATTGCTGGAATAAAAGCAAATATCTCTTATGACCAAATGTTGCAACTTATTAGATTTCTTTTACTTTGGAAATCTAAAGGTAGTTCAGTATTCAATTCTTGGTTGACATTTTAGATTTTCGGGGTGGAGGGAGAGCTATTTTGTGAGAATAGTCAACCTTAAAGCAATAATGCATCTACAAGTCCTGTTAAATTTCAGTTGTGTAAGTGTGCAATGGTGGAATAAAAGAAAAGACAATCGTATTTGGTGACTTGAGTTTCCAAAGTCAATTCATATTGTATCAAAACTGCTGACATCATCAGGAAGTTTTCTTTTATAACCAGTTGATTCACCTTTAAATGGACCATGTCAATTATTATAAAACACAATACCTATATCTATCTATCTCATTTTTAAAATAATATACCGCAATATATTTATATACGTATTTTAAATGCATATATGACTTTATCATCATATCAAGAATAGCTCTGGGCTCATTATGTTTTCTTAATCAAGTTGTTAAGTTTCTTGAGATAAATAATTTTTGACTTATCCAACTTCATGTTCCATTGGGGTTGTTCAAAACTGCCAATTAAGCATTGTAAGTTTTTGGATGCAACATATGGCACCATATTTTAGCATGGTTTCAAATGGAAGGAAGTTCTGAGATGTTTACTGCCTCAATTGAAATGTAGTTGTCATCTACCTAATCATTACCCAAATCTCGTGGTACACAGTATTTTCATAGATTGTGCTGTATTAGTTTGTCTGAAGATTGGATTTTTAACAATCCTCCACAGAAAGGTACATTTTTAAGATATAGAGGAACAAAGAAAACATATCATTCCAACCAATGATCTAAAAGAAGTTCTGTGATTTGTAACTGCATTAACAAAATATAAATGAAGTATAAAACTTATGAAATGCATGAATTAAAGAAAATGATCCTGCTAATTAATGTTATAAGTATAAGTGATTTAAAAACAGTTTAACCGAAATCACTTGTCTTGTCAATTAGTGCATCTTTATTTTTTAAAATTAATTTATAACCTTGTCCAATTTATATGAATGTATTGTAATTTTAGCTGGCAAAAAGTTTCTGAATTCTTTGACTAAAGTAATGATTGTTTCTGTATTGGGATTTATATTTTAAAAATTAATTTACATACAGAATATTCCTTTGGCTTCTTTTCAATATTGTAGCCCCTTCCTTGTTTGTTTCTGGCTTCACCATGGGACAAAGATATTTGTTAAAATGGTGTTTTTAAATAACACAAATATTTGCTCTTGCAGTTAATTTGGTCCGCTTGTTTGTCTACTAGGTGTGAAAACTACATACAATTTGTGGTGTAGAAGAAAATAAATTGAGAAATATTGAACATTGTTGGATCTTTTGGTACATTTTTTATGTGTGAGTGAATTAGTAAAATGTTCTCATCATTTTCATCATCCTACAAGCAACCATACCTATCTTCTTCTACTTCTATACATTAGGTTTATTGCAGAAAATTGTTTATTGCATAAGAAATGAAGAAACACAAATTATTTTGAATTTGCTCTTTTCCTTTTTTTTAATAGCTCACAGTAAATCCCTAACCATAACACACTGAAATTAAGATAAGTCATTAAATAAATACAAATCCATTCTTTAATGCATGATCACACATTAAAAATGTAGTTAAAACATAGAGGAGGGATTGACATATGCTCTGTCTAATGTAATTCAGATATGAAAGCAATTTTGTAAAGTTAAGAAAGAAATAGTGCATCAAGTGTAACCAGCTGCACACACGCACCCCACCCCACTCCCACAGCTCAGGGATTTTCTTTCTGAGCCACTATCATTAAAATTTGGGCACAGGAATAAAAATTGAAGTGAGGGTTATTTATATACAATATACATTGTGACACAGGATCAGCATCTGGATATGGTTTAAAAATAGTCAGTGTAGCAATGATTCATTTACAAAGCCAATCATAAGAAAAACCAAAATTTCAGTGTTAACTACAAAGACCTAATGCATCTTAATGAGTACTTTGTATCTGCAATTGTGCCAGACGTGAAATGATTGTGATGAAATGATAGTTTAATTATTTTTTTCCCCTCATTTAAAAAGAGTCAAAAAGATAAGATTTTATACTTATCAAACTTTGAAATATAAATTAATTTATCCTTTGAATACTTATATGCAGAAGACAAAACTATAAATTATATATAATCATATCAAACTGTGTGGTTTTCAGGGGCACAGATCTTTTATTAGAAGATATTGTCTTATCTTATAAACAAGTCAAATATTGTAAGAAGTAAAAGTAACAAATTCATGTGAGAGAAACCAGTTAAATTAAAACCATTAAAATTTGAATGCCCAAAACAAGTATTTTCTCCAGCTTGACATTACAAACCAAATCTATGAGTCAATTTTTCATAATCCTTGACGTAATAGTACATGTAATTCATATTCACAAAATATGTACACAAGTACCTGCTTATAAGCTGTATAGTAAGCAACACATTTTTAGTTGGTAAAGAAATGTTTTCAAAAAAATTAAATAGTTTACAATTCTTATATAAGTTATATTTTTAGTGCTAGAATAACAGATAATTCTGAATGGCATTTATATAAAACATAACTCTTCACCTTAAGGTTTTAGTTTCTTTTTTCAATAGCAGCATCCCTTGGGCTTCCAGTTCATTCAACTCTATGAAAAGTAAAGATTAATTTTGTGTATTACAATATTTATATATAAATACTAAGTAAGAACTTTCACATCTTCCAGGCTCACCTCCTGTAAAAAAAAATCACCTTTTCATTTTCAGTAGTATATTTTACAACTATTTTTATAGCATATTTTACTTTTGAAACAATGCCAAAATAGTTGACAATCATTGACAAGGAGATAAAGTGTATATAAAAAAACCACTATGATACACATTAATTTAAAAGTTGAAAACAACACCTTATACTCTTTAAATTAATAATATAATACAAGAGATTACAAATAATGTGATCGCAATGACTTGTATGGGATATAACAGTACAGAAGTAATGTCAGGGCAATTCATTTATGAGGTTATAATCGTATAGTAAACACATAAATGCAATATTAATATTTCAAATTCTAATTTCCAGCTAAATTAACCAAAAGTGGCGGATAGTTTATTATGAATTGACATGGTCATCACTTATGAGCTCACACCATTTTAGTTGTGCTAGTTTCAGCTGATAAAATAAATGTTATCTTAAATAATGTATCATTTTATAATTAGTCTTGTAACTATTTTTGGGGAGAACAAAATATAATACATGTATTATTTTTTTCTGCTGTAATGTTTATTCTGTGGTAACAAAATCAGCCGGGATTTAAATACTGACAAAACTATTTTTTTAACAGGGAAATCCTAAAGGTAACAATTTATGAAATTATAACATAGAATTCCTTTTGCGAATATTTTTTTTACATTAATAACACACAAGAGTTTTGACATGATATTCATTATAACTAAGTTTCTTAAATCTAAAACAAAATGCATTTGAAAATAATGAGGAAATAAATGCACAAAGTTATGTCTGCATTAGATAAATCAGCAGCAAAAAAGTATTTATTTTATTTTATTTTTTAAAAACAAAATTACCCTTAAAGGTGGCTGAATAGCGAGGTCAATAGTGCGCTCGCCTCACAAGCTGAGGGGCATGGGATCTAGCCCACTTTAACCCACAAATGTTGATAATTGACTATTGCTAAAAATTCCTCCGCTGGCTTGGAGAGGAGATGGGCACCGCCAAGTCTACCAACCCCAGAGAAAGTTCTTAATGGAAACATTAGAACCCCTTACGACCGCACACGAGGTTATGGGACACACACACACCCTAAATGGGTATATATGCTAGGATGCCTAACTGAATGAGAAGTCAAAGTGCACTTAGTTTAGCAGATCTCAAACTTGAAATTCCTGCAAAACTTATTTCAGGGACCTGTCAAAATTTAGTTGGGAAAGGTGGTACTCCAACAAAATTTAAGATCTGCTATCTTAGATGGCAGGCCACCATCTTGTTGTAAGCCACAACAACAAAAAATTGTTTAAGCAATCACAATGTATAAGCTATAAACTACATATTTGGCATTGCTCAGTGGACAATTTGGGGACAATTTGTCATTATATTCAAATAAATTAGCACTGTGAGAACTTTGAATACAAATATATGTGTTAATTTTTACATTTATATTAAAAATAATTAGGCTTCATTACAAATCAAAATCACATGTGGTGATTCTTCATCAAATGAAAACAAATATTCATGACCACTTTGGTGAGTTATTAGTTCAGGTTTCTATGACATACAAGAGACATAGAGTCAATATGAAAATTGTATATACAAAATTATTCCATATTGATATTCTTTATAAACTAAAGTTAAACAAACTGAGACCCTCATAAATGTAAAGAACTTAATTTTTGGATTTCTATATACATCTTGGAACAAATAAATAAATCTTGCAAAATCCTTGTATTAAGTTGGAAATGTATCATTTAAAAAGAGTTACTGTATGTACTTGTTCTAAAGCAGACCTTTTTTTGGACAAAATCTAGTGGAAAAAGTTGGGGGGTCGGCTTATGAGCGGGTCATAGGTGATTTCTGCATGGATATTGAATATTGGTGTTGTTATTGTAGATCATCAAGGTCCTTTTCTACAAGATTCGACTGCTCTACCAGAAGCTATAATATATTATTAAACATCTGCACTTACCTTATTTAATCATTTTATTTATTTTTGTAAATGTTTTAATAAATTGTTTTACAAATTTCATTTTCAACAGCGAATTTTAATGTACGCGCTTTTGCCACTGTTAACCATAGAATTTTTTTTTAAATACCGGTAACTCTTTCCTAACAAGGAGCACAAAGACAAAGATAGGCAGTACAAAGTAAAAAAATCATAATGACCAATTAAGCTTGTAGTTTTTAAAAAAATTGGTGCCATTTTGTTTAAGCTTTCATATTATTTTTGAGGGGTCGGCTTACGAGCGGGTTAAACACTTTTTATACTTTTCTCTTCCAAAAGAGGGGGGGGGTCGGCTTATGAACGAACGGGCTATAGAACGAGCATATACGGTAATAACCAATAGAAATATTGCAACTTGGTCTACATTCCAACAAAATGTATAAAAATACTTATGTTATACATTTTTTATTTGATATTTTTAGGCGCACAAAATAAATTTGAAATACCTACAAATAAAGTAATAGTTCACGTTTATCATAATTTTTTTATCTCAAAGAAAATAAAAAGATGCTTGTATTTAAATTTTTTAAATTATGATCATAGAAAAAAAATCAGATCTTATACCATCTTAACTTTTACAGATGTTCCTTCTATGCAGAAGATTATTGGGTTCAGTGCTTATCCATGGTTTGTCTAGTCTTGCATTTTTATTATGAGTTTTAAATTTTGATAGTGTTGGTTTTCCTGGTATCCTCAGGCAACCCATTCATCGCCAGAATTCCGGAAGTATACAGTATAAATAAGGTGGTCTCAAGTCTCGCACACATTACTCTGTCCACTCCATCTGCACCTATTTCAACAATTCATGTGCACAAAAATAAAGACATCCAGATATGTTAAGCACACATCAGAAATCAACAACAGATACTTACCCCACTAACAATAGCAAAGGCATAACAGTATTGGCCATCAATAATAATTAAATAAACTTCACTCTAAAACAATCGACAGACAATAGCTAACTGTAATCTAAATTATGGTACACTGTTTTAATCAACACATTGCCAGCGAATGTCAGCCTTTTTGTAGTTGTGTGCAAACTGAAGCCCCACACATCACCATCATTTATTTTATAAACTTGTTTCTTCTCGTAACCCTGTTAATATTATAAATAATGAATTGGCAGATATAATATTTTCTTTCAGGATGCTATAAAATTTAACAGATTTTGAACCATCTATTTTACTAAGTTTTAAAAAAGTGTTAGTGTTAGCATTTAATAAGTTCTATAAAAAAATATGTTAGCAGTTTAAATTAAAAGTTTTAATCAAACACAATTGATGCAGTATTGCAGTTTATAATATTATTTCCATTGCGCTGAATGACCAAATGCCATACACACACAAAAGTGAACAATCAATACTATGTTTATACTATGTTTTGAATAAATCTTTATGTTTAAAGCATTTAATATAAAAAAAATGCACTTCAAAATGCTAAGTTGGAGACGTTTTTGCTTCATGTTAATTCATCACAACTGAGTGTAGAAATAATAGGCACAATCTTGTATCAAACAAACAAAAAAGAGAATGTTTTTTCCTTAATAATAGAATATCTGACGAAACTGGCACAAATTAAAGAAAATCTGTACAACATGGTTATGCTAGCAACTCATGGGTTAATATAAAACCATTTGCTAACTACAATAACATAATAACGTAAAACATCTGAGATTTCTAAGTGCACAAAAAAAATTGATTTCAATAATTTGTGCTCTGGTAAGACAACATCCATTTTCATGTATAAGAAACAAAGTAAAAATATAAAAAAATGTGTTACATGAGTATAAAACAAAAGAACATGTTTGTCTTTATTAAAAAAATTAACATGTAGGCTTTGCTACATATTTCAAGCAGATACGATTACTTTTTAAATGTTTTTCATGATTCAACACACGTCAATGTATATACATCAAAACTCATAGGGAAAAAAATGTGAATTTTTAAAAATGCATTGAGTCCGATTCCATTAAAATGGATTAAATGTTACATTTACAAATTAAATGTATTACTAGAGAATCCTGACACGAATATTTTTTTACATAAGCTAATCGGGCAAAAATATTAAACTGTGAAAATTAAATGTACAGTTTTTTATGGTTCAGTTTAGATAAAACATTGTCCAGTTGTCAGCACATTCAATAAGGATAGGCTAGAATATTGGATTAGTTTGATGCTAAGGGTCATCAGAGACTTCTTCTACAACATTGGTTTAGTTTGATGCTAAGGGTCATCAGAGACTTCTTCTACAACATTGGTTTAGTTTGATGCTAAGGGTCATCAGAGACTTCTTCTACAACATTGGTTTAGTTTGATGCTAAGGGTCATCAGAGACTTCTACAACATTGGTTTAGTTTGATGCTAAGGGTCATCAGAGACTTTCTTCTACATCATTGATTAGTTTTGTCAAGTTTATTTCTTTAGATGCCTGTAGTTTACAGACAACTGAACTGGTTATCAAAATTTGATGTGTCCCACTAATAGAATTAGCTGGTCCCAAACAACATCCGGCGGTAGCCACTGGAGTCCTTCTGCTGCATCGACCAGATTCTTCCATCTTTTAGTTGAAGAATAAATGTAGTGGCTGAATCATATTAGTTTTCTAAATGAGGAGAAACAAGATTTCTCCATTACTGATGGTCAGTTTCACTTTTTGGGGTTTAGCATGTGACAAAATCTATTTGTGATTTTAAAATTTGTTATATGTTCCGTTATTATCAGGTTTCTTCTGCCTTTTGTCCATTCCACAGTTCAAATATATGTATAATTATATATATATATATATAATCAATATTTTCAGCTCAGATTTTATTACATTATCATAAAATAAGCCAACTCAGTCACAGCTAGAGTGGAGGATGATTGGGTCAAGTCTAGCAAAGTCATTGACAATTCGGACCATGATCATGTGAGTCCTGCGACTCAAACTACAGAATGAGTTCAAACAAAGTTCCATTGCTGAACATATATACCTTCTGCAGGTACAGCGAATTGTCAATTCGGCATATTTGGAAAAACAGGCATGGGTCTAGCCACCATGTTCTGACCAGCCATCTGGACATTGACCCTATTGCCCAAAAGACCAGTGGGTGGAGAGAGAGGTGAAGCCCATGAGGTCATGGCATGAGTGGCGAGGGGGACCTGCTGATTGTGCACAAGTGTTGTGAAATGAGCAGGTGCCGCCAGCACCCCACACACACCAGGGGGCGGGACTTGACCTATCGCCTTCCATTCTATAGGGATCTGATTGGCTTGTGAGGACACGAGAGAAGGGGGGTTAGTCTGGCTGGATTGGATAGAAGAGGTTGGGGGAATGGAAGATGAGGAGGAGGAGATTGATGAGGCTGGGGATGAGGCATTATGATGCCCACCACCCCCATACTGACCGCCTACTCCATTATTTGCCATTACCCCCTGACCCCGGTGATGGGAGCTCTTGTTCTGTTCCTGAGCGTTATGCTGGTTGTTGGGGTAAGTGGACCCACCAACACCAGCATTATTCCCAGCAGTGTTGTTATTGACACTGCCACCAGGGCTGCTCAAGTTGTGCTCAGACATACCCTGGTGCCTGAGCATGTGATTGGTCATCATGTACTCAATTTTAGTGCGGTACACACACTGCGGGTAGGGGCACTCGAGATCTTTACCCCCAGCGGAACCAGGGCTCCCAACCTCACCAGCACTGCCAGCACTCATTTTTCTCTTCTTTATGGCCAGGGGCTTGCAGTGGCACTCACCACCACACTTTTCACAGCCCTCCCCCTTCTGATAATGCTTAAGACGATGGGCCCTGAGGTTGTGTCTGTCAGATGTGCTGTAACCACACAAATCACAAACATAAGGCTTCAGGCCCAGGTGCTTGACCATGTGCTCTTTCAGGTTTTTCTTCCAGGCCGTAGAGAACCCACAAACTCTGCATACATAACACTTATCGTTGGTGTGAATCCTCATGTGCTTCTCTAGGTCACTTGAGGACTCTGTGCGGTAGTGATCACAGAACTCGCAGGCGTACTTCTTCCTGGGACAGCCGCTGCACTTGTGGACCAGCACCATCTCCTCGCTCTGGAACTTTAGACCACAGATGTGGCACGGGTGCGGCCTCTCCACCATCTTACAGACATAAACCTGGTGGTAGATGAGGCCCGCCTCTGACGTCTGGGTGCGGCCACAGGCCCGGCACCGAAGGGGGTGGTTGGTGTCAGAGTTGTGTACAGCTTTATGATGAGCAAGCAGATCGGTAAATCTGGCAAACACAGCCTGGCACAGGGAGCACATCGAACTTTTCAGTAGGTCTGAGGGAAGATGAATTTTTTTTAAATATGAATATAAGGCTTATAGTGAACTTAAACAATTTAAAGAATTATAAATTAACACAAATTTTCAAATTATAAGTGAAACAGAATAATGATCTCATCCAGGCAGAACCAATTGGATCATAAAATATTCCTTTTTTTTATATCAAGTAGCTGTTGAAAGGTCAATTTAGAAAACTTTTTAGTATTTTATTTATTTTACAACACTTGGATATATACTCAATATGTCATCAAGTTATTTTGGCTGGATATTTGTCACATGTATACACCCTTCCCCACCTTTATCTTCAATTCTTAATGCAAATTCAACACACATTGCACCAATTTCCTTATTAAACACACATTGAAACAATTTCCTTATTAAACACACATTGCACCAATTTCCTTATTAAACACACATTGAAACAATTTCCTTATTAAACACACATTGAAACAATTTCCCTATTAAACACACATTGAAACAATTTCCTTATTAAACACACATTGCACCAATTTCCTTATTAAATACACATTGAAACAATTTCCTTATTAAACACACATTGAACCAATTTCCTTATTAAACACACATTGAAACAATTTCCTTATTAAACACACATTGAAACAATTTCCTTATTAAACACACATTGAACCAATTTCCTTATTAAACGCACATTGAACTAATTTCCTTATTAAACACACATTGAACCAATTTCCTTATTAAACACACATTGAACCAATTTCCTGACCATTTTGGTGAAATTAGTTTTGGATTGCCACTTATGAAAAAAAAGAAGTTTTGGCACCGATATACATTTAAAATAAATGTTCCAATCAGAAAAGTATGGTTAATGCCTCACTACTTGATTACCTTCTCCCTCAGTGAGAGATGCTGCTTGGGCAGGGGAAGACAAAAGCTTGGCTTTTTTGGGCTTTTTCTTTCTCTTCCTTGGCAGCCCAGTGTCTCCCTGGTACACTGTGCTGTTACCCAATGGGACCATCGATGGTGGACCCATGCTTGACCCTGGAAGTGACATTGGGAAGAAATGTTCAAATAAAGGTGTCAAGTTTATTTTTTCGCTAGAGTTTTAGTTTAAATGACCTTTAGTTGTTAAACTTAGAAGAAGAAGAAAATAAGTGCTGGTATGTCTTTACTTTCAACAGGTAAAAATTGAATTTTATAAAGTTGATGTTGCAGTGGAGAAGCTTATAGTGTTAGTGACACTTGGGTCAGAACTTTACTTTATAAATACTCACATAAATAATAAAACAAAGCTGAGAACACATCATTTAAGACCCCAAAAAGGAAAGGACCCCACTCCTGATCCTACATCAATGTATTTTCCTATCTAAAATAATGAATGTACCGATATGTGGTGACAAGGTCAAGGTGGAATGGGTCTGACCTGTGAATGAGTTGTAATGTTGATACACGCCTCCATGTTGATTACTGCCGTTATTACTGTTGAAGTTGGCAGCATTTGCCTGGTCTCTTAATCTTTGCAACAAATGAACCTAGAACAGATTCAACAACAAAAAGCTATTACGATTAAAACTCATTACATGTACCTCAATATATATTACAGTGGGGCCCACTTAACTCGAGCCCTGGTTAACTCGCCAGCTCTATTGAGTCGACGTTTTTTTTTGGAACCGCCAAATTCTCTCTTTGTCTTTGCATTTTCTCATCGGTTAATTCGATTTTTTTAAGTCGCTGAGCCCTAATATTTCGAGCACAAAAGAGGGTCAAATTTGCCACTTAGTGTTGGTTATCTCGATCCCCATGACCAATCGTCAGCTTTTGAAAATGTTAGATGTGATTTTTTATAACCAAGTGAAGGCATAAAATTTCGGCCTCGCTGGTGACGTCACAGCCCGCTTACTCACAGCGCTGTGTTACTAACTTAAATCGCCAGCTTTTGAAAATGTTCTTATCGATAGGGCTGAACCGATCGGTTCGGCTACTCGGCATCGGCCGATTTTGGTATACTCGGAGATACTCGGCAATCGGCCGCGTAAGTGATGCCGAGTATTACGTAATTGCTCCAATAGCAAAGATGCACGCAGAATCGCATGTCTAAAACATTTAGTCTCGTATGGAATAACAAAATGTACCGTGTGCAGACTTGTCATTGGCAACCATTCATCCTTCAACCTCATTTTGACTCTTTTACTACTGCTTTGTTCTCATTGTTTCATTCATAAGAAGTGGCGTGTGCAAAAGCCATTTAACTATTGGTTAGAATTAATTAAAATGTATCAAAGTTGAAGTTTCAAAAGTTCAAAAGGAGTTCCTAATTTATTTTTGTACACTTTTATAGAGAAGAGTTTGCTTTGTTATGAGTCATATATAGGTCATGATAAACAAATAACGGCAACGCCTTTGTGTAAAAAAAAACCTACAAAATCATGTGCATGTAAATGTACATTCTCATTTATTAACGCTAGTGATGGGACGAAAAATCATAGGGTGCTTACTGTAAACAAGGCTCCCCAGATTTTAAAATATATATAATAACAGACTACAGACAGTTCACCCACCCCCAACTCAATCTCCCACACCATTGTTGTTGGTTAGTCCGATTAGCACTCAAGTTACCGAAGGAATTCCGAGTCCATTGTAAGCTGAGGGGATGGACGGGGTGGGTTATGTATTTGTGTAGCTTGTAAGGAAAGTCACCAGTCACCAGCGGACCCTGCGCGCGCACGCACGAGGTGTGTCGGGCAGGACTAGATGAATTCCTTATACATGTAGTTATGTACTAGGGAAAAAAACTGCGCTAACGCAATAAAGGGTTATATTTAAACTTAAATGGTCCTTAAAAACTAACAGTCTTAACAACCTTAGGAAAGAGTGAAGAAATAGGGTCCCGATATTCCGATACGATTCCGATTAATCGTCCCATCACTAATTAACGCACATCATGTATATAATTATAAAGAAATTTCAAGCGCATGTTAATATTTTGCCGCCATATTGGTTTTCGTTTAACTCGGTGATCGGTTATCTCGGCGCCATTTTTCATACCCCGAGGCCGTCGACTTAAGCTGGGCCACACTGTATATATAATATATACACAATAGATTATTCCTGAAAAAGAAAACAAAGAACAAAAATTTGGTAACACTATTATATTATAAAAAGAAAGAATTGAGTTAAAGCCCTGCTAGTGGTTATCTTGATAAATTTTAAAAAGTAGATTAAAAAATGATAGGCTTTTAAAAAATAATTAATTTTGCATTAGTTTTTATAATAATCAGAAAGATTTAAAATGAAGCCCAAAAGATTTTTGAGCATACAAAAAAAAGAATTTAAATTGATGAAAGTTTAAATCTATCTTATCTAATCTGTTTACAGACGCTCCTTCTATACAGAAGATTATTGCGTCCTACGCTTATCTATGGTTTGTGTTTAGTCCTGCATTTTTATCAGAGATTTAAATGTTGATAAAGTGTTGGTTTTCCTGGATTCTTCAGGCAACCCATTCCACGCCCGAATTCCGGACGGGAAGAAGGAAAACTTGTATGTGTTTGTTCTTGCATACGGAATAAGAAAGGTGTTTTTATCCTTATGTCTATCTGAGGGTTGTATTAAGTTATCTTTGTGTTGTATTTCTAAATTAGAATTAATTGCTTTATGTATGATTACTACTTTGCTCTTGGTTCTTCTATCCTCTAGTGTTTCAAGGTTTAATGATTTAACTAATGGTGTTACTCTTGTCAGTTTCGAATATTCTCCAGTAATGAATCTGGCAGCTCTTTTTTGAATTTGTTCTAGTTTATCAATGTTTTCTTTGGTGGATGGGTCCCATACAGAAGATGCATATTCTAGTGCAGGTCTCACCAAAGTGAGGTAGCATTTTAGTTTTATATCTCTATTACATTTGTTAAAGTTCCTTTTTATAAAGCCTAAGGTTTTGTTTGATTTTTTAATAACTTCATTGACATGGGGATTCCATGATAGTTTCTCATTTATTAAGACTCCTAAGTATTTTGCATCTTTAGTTTGGGTCAGTTCTTTTCCATGAATGTAATATTTTGAATTTATTTGTTTCTTTTTCTTTGTTACTCTTAACAGTTGACACTTTTCTGGATGGAAAGACATACTCCAGTTAGTTTCCCATTTTATCAATTCATCTAAGTCTTTTTGTAAAATTTTGCTATCTTGTTCTGATTTAATTGTTCTATAGATTATACAATCATCAGCAAATAGCCTAACTTTTGTACCTGTTGAGATGTTGTTGGGTAAATCATTTATATAAATTAAAAAGAGTAAGGGACCTAGCACAGTTCCTTGTGGAACTCCTGAGTTAACCTTTATTGGTGCAGATTTAGATCCATTAATTATTACAGTTTGCTCCCTGCCCAAAAGGAAGTCTTGGATCCAGTGATGTAAGGAACCTGAGATTCCAAAGTAGTTAAGTTTTTTAAGTAAACTAAGGTGGTGAACTTTGTCAAATGCTTTTGAGAAGTCTAGTAATATTGTATCTATTTGATCATTTTTGTCCAAGCCTTTTGATAGTTCATCTATTAAACCTATTAATTGTGTTTCACATGATCTGTTTTTTCTAAAGCCGTGTTGATGTGGGCATAGGGCATTATATTTGTCAAGGTGGTTAACTATTCTACTATATATTATGTGTTCTAGTAATTTACAGGTGATACTAGTAAGTGATACAGGCCTGTAATTACCAGGGTCTGATTTATCCCCTTTCTTAAAGAGTGGACTTACATTAGCTAATTTCCAATCCTGGGGCACTTTACCCTGGTTTAGAGAGGCTTGAAAGAGAACTACAAGGATTGGGGACAGTTCATTGCTTAGTTCTTTTAATAATCTTGCAGGCAAATCATCTGGGCCAGTAGCTTTGTTTATTTTTAAGTTTTTTAGGAGTGAATGTATACCTATCTCATCTACAGTTATGTTACCTATTTCCTCCATTTTATTTAAATTTATTAAAACTTCCTTGTCGCCTGAGGCAGAAAAAGATGATGCAAAATATGTGTTAAGGATATTAGCTTTAGTTTCATTATCATTATAGGTTTTATTATTTGAGCCTTTTAGTGTGGCTATTCCTGAAGGTTCCATTTTTTTAGATTTGATAAAGGACCATAAGTTTTTATTGTTATCTTTGGTAATTACATTGTTTATATATTCATTTTGGAGGTTCCGACTAAGTTTTTGTGTCAAGTGTTTAATCTTTAAGTATTTTTTGTGTATCCTATATGAATTGGTAGCTTTATATTTCTTAAATAAGTTCTCTTTTAGTTTGCATAGCTTTTTCAATCTAGAATTGAACCAGCATTTGTTAATTTTATTTGATGTTAGTTTTGTTGGAACATTCTCATCCATTATAGTTTTTAGATTTGTTTTTATATCTTTCCAAATTTCTTCTACTGGGCTATTTGTGTTAAATTTACTTAGGAAAGTTTGTTGGAAGTTAGCCGCTGATTGGTGTAGTTTTATTGAATTACATTTATTCCAAAGATAGATTATTCTTCTAGGTATCTTATTAATTTTAGTTTTTATTGTATTGGTGACCCTAACAATATCATGGTCGGACAGTCCTGGAATTATTTTATAGTCTAACACTAGTCCTGGTCTATTTGTTAGGAATAAATCTAGTGTTTTATTTTTCCTTGTTGCTGTTTTTACTATCTGTTCTAGGTTTATGTTGTTTATAGTGTCTAGAAGTGTTCATTAATTTCTTTGTTAGTTTGATGGTTATCAATTGTATAATTTTTCCAATTTATATCTGGAAGATTAAAGTCCCCCATAATCCATAGAACTGCATTTTTATTATTCTCTTTTATGAAAGTTAATTGACTACAAAGATTGTTCATGTATTCTGGGTTTGTATTCGGAGGTCTATATATACTGCCTACAATAAGTGGGGATGAGTTTGGTGTAATTATTTTACAATAAATAGACTCTATATTAAAATTTTGCTGTGTAGTAATTTCTTCAGCTATGATATTTGATTTAATTGCAAGTAGCACTCCTCCATAATTGTCTGATCTGTCTTTCCTAAAAATATTATAATTGGTGTTTAAAATCTCAGAGTTATATATGTTGGGGTTCAACCAAGTTTCAGAACCAGCAATTATGGGTTTGTGTGGTTGGTTTCATTTTATCTAGTGGTTTATTTATAAAAGGATTAGCCAAAACACTGTAAGAGTTTGTGGTGATAAGGTCCTTATAGTTAAATAAATCTGAACTGATTTGGGGCAACCCACAATGTATGCAGTGCCAAGATGCATATTTATTTCTTAGGCCTATTGCTTTGTGCTTTGGTGTGTTAGAATGCAGGCATGCAATGTGGTACCATTCATTGCAGGTGTCACACTGAATGGTTCCTTGTTTGGTAGTGCATGCCTTAATACAAATTTGACATTTAGATGATACTGGGCCTGGGTTAAGTTCTATGTCGCCTGAGAGGAGCAAAATTAAGATTAAGTGTTTTTGCTTATATCTACATATTTTATGTTTCCATTGTTTGAAGGAGATTTCCTTTATTGTGCTTAAGATAGAGGTGTAGTCAGTGTGCTTTGTGTTGTGGTGGTTTATAATTATTGATATATTACTCTGATTTTTAGGATGTTTGTTGGTTGACGTTAATGTCCTTAATAACTTGATATTTCACCAATGTGCACTATTGGAAAGCTCTTTAACTTCACATAAATAGATTTAATTAAAATATATTAGGGCTGCGGAAATTAACTATAAATTTCTCAATTAATCTTTAAAAAATTTTAACGATTAAAATTTATTTTAACGATTAATCGACCCACCACTTATAAATGAACTGGAAGTCCAAAAGTAAAATATTTCGGCCGCTAAATATTAACTAATTTCCGGACGATTACACGAAAAATTTTGTTTTAAACTATTCACTTAGGTGATTGTTCAAAATGTTGATAAAGGTTGTTTCAATTGAGAGAAATCGTTTGCCTACCATGCAATTTTCCCCTCTAAGTCTAAGCTTCATTTGCAAAGTTTTAAAAAAAACCTGTTTGCAAAGTTGCACAACGTTCATTTTTTGTGCAAAATTTTATAGAATTTTCTGCTCTGCAATTCTAAACTCCTGCGTGGCGTCGGTAAAATATTTGCGCAGTGGTGCTGCTTAAAGAGAACATTGCTACCATAGTTCCTACACAGGGGGAACGGTGGTCGAGTGGCAGCGCGTTCGACTGGCATACCGATGGTCACGGGTTCGAATCCATGGGAAGCTATGGATTTGCTCCCTGGGCCTAGGACGTCCCCGAGTCCACCCAGCTTCGAGTGGGTACCTAACGCATAGTTAGGGAAAATAAAAGGCGGCTGGGTAATGCGTGGAACATAGCCGTGGCATGTGAACGCTGCATCACTTGCCAAAATCAACTGCTGCCTTGCAGATGGTCTTGGCTGACCAAAGGCTATGGAAGCACATCCAGAAAAAACAGCAGGCTGAAGTCGGAGACCACGGGCCAATTGGCGCAAAACTCGTCGGCACGCAATACTCAAATTGAGAACGAAGAAGAAGAAGTTCCTACACTTTGCTTACATATCACCTGCAAACCAAACATCCACTACAGTATCAGAAACTTCAAATGAGACAATCTAAAGCTATGTAAACGATTGTTCAGCTCGGCTGGTTATATAGTCAATAAGACCCGCTCATCACTTGACCCAAGTAATGTCAATACACTTGTCTGTTTGCGTTGTTGGTTAAAAGATGTCATATAAAGAAGACATTCCAGTGTTATTTCGATTTTCAACAAGTACGTTTAATAAATGTTACTTATGACACCATAATTTTAATTCCGGCTTTAATCAAAATTAACTATTAATTAATCGATAATTTTTCAAAAAGTTAACGATTAATTTTAAATTAATCAATAACAGCCCTAAAATGTATATAACTGGTGGTGTATCAAACAGAAGAAATCTTTATAGATGTCAAACGATCAAGTTTTTATCTTGTCTTTTCTTTAATTTGGTCTTTATGCTCAATAATATGGGATTGTAAATGTGTAGTGTATAATTTTGTGTCAAAAGTGGTGCCAAGGATGTCAGAAAGTCCTAAATGTCCTTGTGAGTTTCCATTAGTAATGCTTATGAAGGGTAATTTTCTTTGTCTCAACATTTTTACCACAGAACCACAGAAGATATTTTAACCAACCACCTCTTGATGGCATATAACCATTATTAAACATTTTGTTCCCATTATTGCTCCACTAAATCTTTTTTAATTGCCAAAATACAACTCTACCTTGTCTTCGACGCTACAATCTCCTCCAATCTGAGACACACCAACACAAGTAACTTCATCATTTTCACTGATTGAAGAGTTCTTACTGCTACTACTGCTGTCAGCCATGCTATTGTTTAAGTTATTATTGCTGTAGGTCATACCCACTGGGATAAAATCATCATTCTCTGTTTTCACTTCAGAATTACTGAAAAGGTATTTATCAAATGCTGTCATTTCTGAATTTAAAAAGTTTTGATTAACAGCCAGGTTTTTTTATTACAAAATAATTATTCTAGAACAAGCAAGAAATATTTTAAAATAAATATTTCATTATAATGTATTAATTAGAAATAAATTTTAAGAAAACAAGACTGTTGAAATTAAGATTTTTTTAAAATCCACATATCAAGAACAATAAACAGGATGATAATGATGGCAACAATGAGGTTTTGATAGTAAGTAAATTACAGATTTTTATTTTTGATATGATAAAATGTCTATTATTTTTGTAATGAACTCTGTAACGCCAATATACTTCTTTTACTTTTCAGTTAATTCATATAGTGCTTTTAGGTTAAAGTGATAATCAGTTATTTTAACTTTAAAATTACACAATTTTCATTTTTCAACTTACAGCAAATATTGGCCTATGCCGCAAACAGCATGCCAGGGCTTACCTAATCAAATCTGAATGAACTTACATTTGTTCTATGCTGTGACAGCATGAAGGGGGTTTACTTAATCAAATCTGGAGGGGGCTTACATTTGTCTGTGCTGCTGCTGTTGTTGGTGGTGCTGTTGCAACTGCACAAGTTGGGCTGCACTGATTTGAGGAGTCAGTCCAAGACCAGAGTTTGGGATCATAGATTTGTTAGGGTGAACAAGCTTAACGCAGCTACAGAATAAATGAGGCATACAGAACTTATTAAGAACAATAATGATAGATGGATTTTCGTAAAGTCATATCTTAAATAAGGTTGATAAGACTGCTCGTTTTGAGGACCGGTTAATCGTTAAAAAAAAAGACCGGTTAACGGGTTAACTGCCGGTCCGTAATTTCCTAATGTTTTGAGAACCAACGAGAGAATGTATCAAATATTCGCCTTGCGTCGTCTGATGTGATGTCACCACCGCTTGTGTTCAGCTCTTTTATGCAATGCCGTCAATTCAGGGAATTTTTTTTTAAATAAAATCGTCCAAAGAAGAAAACTGTGATTATTAATAGTAATTTTTATGTATTAAAACGGCATAATATCATATTAAGAAAGTTAATCGTCTGGTATCTCTCCTCTTGTAATATAAATAGCAACACTTGCGGCCTTCACCGTTATTCACATTTTGACATCACGGCCCCACTGTGTGTCAGTTCTCGTACTAAGCCTCTGCAACTACGCGAATTTTTTTTTAAATCGTTCATCAGCCGAACTCCTCTAATAGTGATGACGTGTATACTATTTAAATACCGGAACAATCAGAAGGTGCTTTGATGTCGCTTGCGTATTTTCTCTCGTATGCTGCCGTAACACAACAAAAATTAACTCCGGGTAATAAGCTTATACCGACTAATTGAAGTTACGGTTAACCGGTCCTGATAAAACAAGACCGGTCCCGATCTGAGGACCGGTTAACCGGTAACAACCTTAATTTTTTAATCTCTCTTTTTTTTACTATTTCCTGAACATTTACGAAAGACTGATGCCTTCTCGCCATTGCTATACAATGTAAAATGTGTAATGTGAAACTCAAACATTTTGAACATTTAAGAAAAACTGAGATTAGTTCATATTTTTAAAGAAAAATAGCTATCAAAAATAAAATGCTTAAATTTTGAAATTTCATTCATGGAAAATACACATCACCAGCAGACCATTCATTAAGGTATTACACATCAAAAGATTGGTCTAAATTGTATTACATGTATAAAATTGTATGATGCTATAATGAAGAATCTAAAGTCTTAAAATCAGCTCATCCTCTGCAATTTTGAGCTACTGATGAAATGAAAATGAAAGATCAATGGTAATGCAATATTCCAAACAATTTGGCTTCACTATATTTCATATGATTATGCACACATTTTCTTAGCTATCTTCATTCTTTTCAAAACAAAATCCTGACAAAAGAAAGTAAAATTTAATAATAGTTATCTTCATTCTTTTCAAAACAAAATCCTGACAAAAGAAAGTAAAATTTAATAATAGTTATCTTCATTCTTTTCAAAACAAAATCCTGACAAAAGAAAGTAAAATTTAATAATAGTTATCTTCATTCTTTTCAAAACAAAATCATGACAAAAGAAAGTAAAATTTAATATTAGTTCATGAACATTTTTGAAGCTATCAGTAACAAATGTTGAGGTTTGAAAACTTGTTACCGCATGACAAAGTAACTGGATTAAATATCAATGAACATGAATATGTTGGTTTTTTTTTAAAATGAGTTTGAAGTAGGCAGTGTAAATTATTTACCAGTTATAAAGTCCAAAGAAATGCTCCATTAGTTCATTAGCATCCAGCTTGGTCTCTTCCATTATAACATTGAACTTGTCCATGACATCTTTGCGAACGCAGATTGCGCCACATTCTGTATCGGACATCTCTGAAAAGACACAAGAATGAAAAATTTCCGGGTTAACTTCTGGTGTAAATATTTTATATTTCAAAGATAATTCAATTTAATTTGGCCGGCACTACATATACCGCTAAACTATCGTCTTTGGCCTGAGTATACCGCCGCGGTAAACCTAGCCAAACCAAAGGCTGTGGCCTAGGTTTATCGCCGCTGAAAAAAAATATATTGACGGAGGAAAAACGATTAATTACTATGCGCTGCGATTGATTAAGTATGAAATGAAGCTCTTTGGTGTTGATTAGTAAGAGATCCTAAAATATAAATTTTAAATATATATATCACATACATTATACAGCCAATAAATATATATTATTTCCTTCTGCCTTAGTGGAAATCAGGCCTAAAAGATTTCGGGTGTTGATGCTTTCACCACTGCCACCACTCTGGCATTGCTTGCCAATACTCAAATTTCAAAACTATTTAGATTTAAAAAGGGAATATAAAATTTCCATTCAATGCAAAATTTATTGTTCTACAAAACGATACTCTACCATCTTTGATTCGTCATATCCCCCTCCCCCTATCTTCCTTCATTCAACCGCAACGAGGAACTCCACTATTTCTTCTTTCAGGCATTTTTAAGTATGAGCTGTGGAAACTGACATCATTATCAACAAGTATCATTTTGACAAATACATTTTTTAAGTTCAAATTAAATACTACAGTCTAACTGTACAAATTATAACCTGTGCGTGTAGGCTATCTTACTTGTCAATCCAACGAAATTGTCTTCGGGGGCCGTTAATAAATAACGTCACGCGATTTTTCACACGTCGTTATAAAAACTTAGACCCCCGTCCCCCCATTTGTTTTCAATATGACGTGACAAAGCTGTTGCCCCCCCCCACCCCCATTATCTATTTCAAAATTTTAAAAAATTTAAAATCACCTTTTTCGCCCTTTACGTATACGGTAAACATTTGAATATTATGTAATCGTTAATATCTTTGAATGAATACTCATTTTGAAAATAAAAATTAATTTTTCTTTTCTTTTATCTTATCTGTTTACAGACGCTCCTTCTATACAGAAGATTATTGCGTCCTACGCTTATCTATGGTTTGTGTTTAGTCCTGCATTTTTATTAGAGATTTAAATGCTGATAAAGTGTTGGTTTTCCTGGTTTCTTCAGGCAACCCATTCCACGCCCGAATTCCGGACGGGAAGAAGGAAAACTTGTATGTGTTTGTTCTTGCAAACGGAATAAGAAAGGTGTTTTTATCCTTATGTCTATCTGAGGGTTGTATTAAGTTATCTTTGTGTTGTATTTCTAAATTAGAGTTAATTGCTTTATGTATGATTACTACTTTGCTTTTGGTTCTTCTATCCTCTAGTGTTTCAAGGTTTAATGATTTAACTAATGGTGTTATTCTTGTCAGTTTCGAATATTCTCCAGTAATGAATCTGGCAGCTCTTTTTTGAATTTGTTCTAGTTTATCAATGTTTTCTAAGGTGGATGGGTCCCATACAGAAGATGCATATTCTAGTACAGGTCTCACCAAAGTGAGGTAGCATTTTAGTTTTATATCTCTATTACATTTGTTAAAGTTTCTTTTTATAAAGCCTAAGGTTTTGTTTGATTTTCTAATAACTTCATTGACATGGGGATTCCATGATAGTTTCTCATTTATTAAGACTCCTAAGTATTTTGCATCTTTAGTTTGGGTCAGTTCTTTTCCATGAATGTAATATTTTGAATTTATTTGTTTCTTTTTCTTTGTTACTCTTAACAGTTGACACTTTTCTGGGTGGAAAGACATACTCCAGTTAGTTTCCCATTTTATCAATTCATCTAAGTCTTTTTGTAAAATTTTGCTATCTTGTTCTGATTTAATTGTTCTATAGATTATACAATCATCAGCAAATAACCTAACTTTTGTACCTGTTGAGATGTTGTTGGGTAAATCATTTATATAAATTAAAAAGAGTAAGGGACCTAGCACAGTTCCTTGTGGAACTCCTGAGTTAACCTTTATTGGTGCAGATTTAGATCCATTAATTATTACAGTTTGCTCCCTGCCCAAAAGGAAGTCTTGGATCCAGTGATGTAAGGAACCTGAGATTCCAAAGTAGTTAAGTTTTTTAAGTAAACTAAGGTGGTGAACTTTGTCAAATGCTTTTGAGAAGTCTAGTAATATCGTATTACTTTGGCGTGTGTGTGTGTGTATTTACCTATATTATTATAATAACTTTTTTTTTAAAAAGTTAGCCAGTCAATACGACATACAGATAATCTAATACTAATACAATCCTTTTGTTAGACATAGGGGTCATACTCACAGCGATGGTGATAGAAACACCTTTCCGTATGCTAGAACAAACTCATACCAATGCTCGTACCCGTCTGGAATTTGGGTATGGAATGGGTCATCAAGTTTTTAAATACTAAACATAAAGCCATTAAATAGTAAAGCATGTATAAGCGTAAGACTGTATAGAAATAGAAGGAGAGTCTGTAACACAACATATAAGACATGCTTCATGGAAACTTGGATTTGCACGTAGGGGGCGTCCATAAATGACGCCACGCACATAGGGGGAGGGGGGGTCCACACATTTGTGACGATGTGTGACGAGGGTGTTTGAGAAATGTGACGTCGCATCAAAACTCGCAACTTTAAATAAAAGTTTCAATTAAATATTTGATTTCTTACAGTTTATTTTATGACGTTTTACATGGCTTCACTCGTGTTACAATATTAGAGTGCAGACTTACACTAAATAAACAATTAAATTTAAAAAAGTGATTTGAAACATGCACCTTTTCAAATAGAAAATACAGCTTTTTTTTTGTCAAAGTTTTGTGACGTCTTATTGGAGGGGGGTCTACATTTTTTGTGACAACGAGGGGGAGGGGGAGTGAAAATCTGCCAAAATCGCCTGACGTCATTTATGGGCGGTCCCTAGTATAAAACACTGTTTGGGAGCACCGTCATTGTGGTTAAAAATAATAAATAATAATCTGTAACCGAGATTCGTACCCGACACCATCAACGTAACCTCAAATACACTGCACCTTGCCATTTTTCTGGAAGAGCTCATGAAAATTGTTGATTTTTTTTTAAAGTTATAACTAATTATCCTTAAATGGGGACCAATCAAGTTTTCTGACATTGTTATCTTAAAATTTCAGTAATCATGAAAATTGCATACATACATTGATTATTTGTGGACTAATTATTAGCATAGGAATTACACACTTTTAGCCTAAATATAGTGAAATCGGCTAAGTTTTTAGCCGTGGTGTACCTAGGCCAAAGTCTATGGTTTAGCTAGGTATACTGCAGTGATGTCAGCAGGTCAAAGACGATGGTTTAGCTGGGTGTACCGCTGTGGTGTACATAGACACTTCGATTTAATTTTAAACATTTATAGCAGTCATAATTATGAAGAAATGTTTCATCTCATAATTAATCATTTTTTACAACAGAAATTATTAATTTTGAATATCACAAAAAATCACATTCTTATTAAATAGTCATATTTTTATAGTATTATTAGTATAGGTACTAGTTACACAATAATAGTTAATAATGCTGCAATTTGAAAAATGTGTATTTTATCTGAAAATAATGACGTATAGTATAAGTATAAATTATAAATCATATTTTAAAATTTTAAGTAATGGACCAAAAGGAGTAGTGAACAACAGTTGACAACACTGTGTAAGTATAGTCCTTCAAGACTATTAACTTGGAGTATCAAATAATTTGATACTCAAATCAATTCTGTAGCATTAGCCTATGAATACTATGATTAGCTTCAATATGATTTATTCAGTTTAATTCAGAGTAGAGGACTAATATAAAATATTATAATTATAATATACGTTAATTGTAGCATATCTATAACAATGTAATTAGTTTGATGCACTTTAATTTGTTATAAAAGCTGTTATTGAATATTTTAAATTATATTGATATTGACTATAATTGATTATAAAACTCAACAAGTTTGTTTCATAAATTTTTCCTCAATATTTCAGGGAAGACAATTTAAGAAGGCAATGCTTACAATAAATACACGGTTAAAGTTCGTGGAAGTTATGTGACGTCATGAGTCGCTGGGGGGTATCCAGGTCTCTGGAGGGCACATCAATTGCTTTATTTTAGGCTAAACTGTGCATCAAAATGAATTCTCTGAACAAAATAATGTGTTTAACTGACAAAAGTCCTTACATTTCATATGAAGTGGGAGAAACATCGTCATTCACTCGAACAGCAAGTTTGTCTGCAGATTCCAAATAATGTCGACGACGAGGAAAATGGCCGACAACGCGTTTGAACCGTGTACAGGGGGGAAGGGGGAACAGAACTGTTATTGCGTAGGACACTCTCAGATTCCGAAACGAATATCCGAATTCACGCCGAACATTAAAACACTGATTACTTTGCTTACCTGCATTTGAAATTCATGAAAAATGAATTGGTTAGAATAAAAGCGAAAAAATACAAATTTCGCCCTAAACTACCCCCCTGTTCCTCATGCAATGATTAGATGCAGAAAGGGAGGTAATGCGGGGGAAAAAAGAGGGAACGAAAAAAGAAGAGAAAAAAAGAAATCGAGGGGGAAAAACTGAACGAATAAGGGGAGAGGGCGGGCAAGTGACACTGGCTCTGCTGCAGAGGAGGTAAGGGAGGTGGGTCATGGTCTGACTGCGGTTTTGGGGAACAGGCTTGGTCATAATTTACCGGTAATCTAATAATAGAATTATATAAAAATTTGTTTACATCCGGGTGATGTGCAAGGTCGGTTAGTAAACTTGTCTGCGTACTGAGCTTCTTGTTTACAAGCGTAATTTAAGGAAATTTTATTTTTCCAAAAAATAATTACTATATTCAGAGGTATATTTTGGAAAATGGTATGTAGTTGCGCTTATGGAACATGTAATAGTGACTCTAGATACAAGGAGCGTTCGCACATGCAGGGTGTTAGATTTTATTCATTTCCTCGCAAAGATGTACTTAAACGTAAAAGATGGGTCAGTTCATGCTTGTAGTGTAGCAGATTAGGATTTTTTGTACACAGTCTTTCCAAACACATGCGTGTAGGTAGTAAACATTTTGTTGGAGGAAAAGGTCCTACAGAAAAATTTCCAGATCCTATACCTGCTCATTTCACAGATAATCAGGTAAGCTTACAATTACATGAAATAACTTACACTTTTTTATTTAATAAATTTAATGCTTATTACTATTACTTCATTATGAGTCATTGTGTTTTGACTATTACTCTCATTTTTAATTACTATCATTACATTTAAATAATAAACAATTCTTAAAATATTAAGGTTTATTTTAATTAGTTATTAATATTTTTTTAGTTGTCAATTTAATTGATATAATAATATAAATGTATTGTAATTAGTTCCTTACTGGGATACAGCACTATATAATTTATCAAATCAATTTATTAAAATTTCTCTAGTGTAATTAGTGTTACATACTAAAAATGTTCATTCTTTATTATTATTTAAAAATTAATAATGTGAAATTATTTTCATATTTGCAGGTTAAAAATTTTTCTACCAGAAGAAAGCCACCACTAATTAGACAGACAGTACAACTGCCAGATGCAACATCAAGTAATTTGCCAACACAAGCACATATCGACTTCAACCAAAACCCAGAGGAAATGAACCAAAACCCAGAAGAAATCAACCAAAACCTAGAGGAAATTAACCCAAACGATAAAACAAAACAGTGCTTGGAGGAGGAAAAGTTCTCTGTTGATAATGGTGGTAAGACTACTATTATTAAATTAACATTATTTCCTGAAAATTTAATGTTCTAACTAATGTCAACAATGTTATGACAAATTACATTGTACTTATGACTAGGGGACTAGGTTTCTTGATGAATAAATGTAAGACACAATAATCTTGTGTTGTGAAGGAGGTAAGATAATAATGAGGAATCCTTTTTTGAATACTTAACTTAAAATTAAAAGCATCAAAAGGAAAAGAATGGGTGGCAAAAATTATGCTACTGGTATTTTTTGGCAATATGCATTCATTATGAATTAAACTGGTTATTTTTAAACATAGAATAAACTTAATTAAATTAATAACATCAAATTAAGGTCACCTTTATAAATACATGTATAAAAATTAAAAACCAAACAATTTTTAATTGGAAAACTTTTGTTTATTGATCAGTTTTTATCATGATTTTACAATTTATATGCCCTGTTATAAAACTTTAATGCATAATCTCTTTACAGGTTCATTAGGGAAGAATACACAAACAGAAAACAAGGACTCTGAATTATTCCTTATGATTGAAAATAAGAGTTTGAGGAACATTATTATTGATCTGGAGAGTCAGCTGCATTGTGCCAATTCAAGTTTAAGTTTAAAACAAAAATCTGTTTCATTTACTAATGTGGGATTTGCCAATTTCATGTACATGTAAATCCAAGCCAATTCAAAAATTGTTATCATATGAATCATTGTCTGAGTCTGATGAACATTTTAAGATATATACAGGGTTATGCCTTAATGAATTTAAAGCTTTAGTACAATTTTTAGGTACTGAAATGAATCAATTGATATATTGGGGTGAAAGCATTGCAAACAATGAAAAAGAGTATGTACAGACAAAATGGCGAAAGTTAACCCCTGTAAATGAGCTGTTACTGACTCTCATAAGGCTAAAAACAGGAAGAGGCCATGCTTATTTAGCTTTTGAATTTGGTATTAGTAAAGGTTTAGTCAGCAAAATAATTATCACATGGGTACAGTTTATGTTTATTAAATTTAAGACAATTCAGCCATCAATATTTGCATCAAAACATGTAATAGCCAAGCATATGCCTGCGGTGTTTAAAAAGTACAAAAATTTGAGATGTATTATAGATTGCACAGAAGTATTTTGTCAGAGAGCATCAAGTTTTTCTCAGCAAGGAAACACTTATTCATCTTATAAGAATCATAGTACTTTTAAAATCCTAGTTGCTTGTGCCCCAAATGGCTCAATAATGTATGTGTCAGATGTTTTTGAAGGTGCTATCTCTGACAGGGATATTGTACAACAATCAGGTTTTTTAAACTTCTTAGAACCTGGGGATGTCATTATGGCTGACAGAGGTATTACAATAGAAGACATTTTAATGCCTTTGAAGGTTACCTTAGTAATTCCCCCATTTTTGAAAAACAAAAAAAGGCTGACTCCTCAAGAGGAAGTAAAAACAAAGCAAATTGCCAAGCTTAGGATTCACATTGAGAGAGCCATAGAGGCAATGAAGAGATATAAAATACTTCAGTACAGAGTACCACTTTCTATTCAATATGTTTTTTCGCAAATGGCATTTGTTATTGGTTGTTTAGTTAATTTTAAAGAACCTTTGGTATCATAGGACTGAATGATATATATTTGCTTTTACTGTATATTTATAAATTAATTTTGTTTCTTATGTTATTCTTTTCTTATCTTATCCCTAATTCAACTAATGCTATCTGAGGGTTGTATTAGGTTATCTTTGTACATGTATTGTATTTCCAAGTTATGATTAATTGCCTTATGTACCACTTTGCTCTTTGTTCTTCTATCCTCTGGTGTTTCAAGGTTTAATGATGTAACTAATGGTTGTTCTGATCAGTTTTGAATAATCTCCAGTAATTAATATGGTAGCTCTTTTTTTGAATTTGTTCTAGTTTATCAATGTTGGATGGGTCCCATACAGAAGATGCATATTCTAGTACAGGTCTTACCAAAGTGAAGTTTATTTTTATTAATTTTATAAAGCCTAACATTTTGTTTTATTTTTAATTAGACACTTTTCTGGGTGGAAATTGGAAAGACAATTAATTCATCTAGGTCTTTTTAAAAAGATTGTGCTATTTTGTTCTGATTTAATGGTTCTTTGACTTAACTAAGGTGGTGAACTTTGTCAAATGCTTCACTATTTGGTTATTATTGAATTATTGCCTTAAGTTATATTAATTCATATACAACTTTTGATTTTTAGAACAATACAATTACATGAAACACTTTATTAAAAGCAGGCATTTCGCATATGGGTCAATGTAGTTATCACCTTTCCTAGATATAATCCTACATTATGTTAAACATTGATAATCCTGCATTACCGGGAATAAAACAATTTGTAAGAAAGATATGATGATTGCACAAAATTGACAATAATGTTGTATTAAATATATTTTGCAAAAGAAATGAAACAGGTTTTTTTTTGTTTTAATTGCCTTTAAAAATAAACATATGATACATCAAATTTAAGATAATCTTAATCAGCACAATAAGCAATGTGAATAACTATTAAAATTTTACAGGTTTTTTTTCTTCTTCAACTTCAAATAACACATTAAAATGTTCTCAGCTATATCTACTTATAAAAAAAAAGATATTACTATTACAGAAATATTATCAATACGCAACACCCTTAAAAAATTGATTTTAAAAGTGACATGAAGTGGTTCAAAAACTTAACAATAAATATGTCTCCTTGTCATAACATTCAACCTATCAAACATCACATTAAGAGTAGTTTTAATAAGCTTAACAATGGCTGTGAATGAATGGCAAAAAGAAACAGCTTAGGCACTTTAACATGTTTCTCCTAAAATAAGACTTTCTTTTTATGAATTCAAGCGTTATTGTTTTTTTCACAACATGCAAAGATGCGCTATTAAATAAGGAGGATTGTCTTCTTCTTTACAAATCGTAATCAAAAGCACCTTCACCAATAAAGTTTGTCAGTGGATAGTGGCGGGCGAAGTGTTTCAGACATTATAGTGTCTACTGAAAAGGATAAAACTTTTCCTCCATTAAAAAAAATCAGACAACTCTTTTGCCATGTATGATATAACTTTTAGAAGGAGATTTTTATCACTTACTTCAATAACTGAATGAATATCAGCTTTAATTGATAACCAAAAAACATTTAAATTTCAAGTAAAATAGTACAAGGATCATAACTACACATTTTAAAACATTCAGCCATGCAACAACTCTGGTGCTTTTTTCAAAGCTTCTATTACTCAGTTACAATTCTTGTTTATATTCACCCCCATCTGATATTACTGTATTATAAATTAAAAGTCAGCCTGCCACATTAACTTTTGGATGGGCAAGTTGTCTACCAGATAAAAAAAAGTATCAAAATCATAAAATTACATACAGATTGATATACATGTACACATTTAGTAAATATTCTGCACATTTTTAAAAGAGACAAAAGTGTAATAAAACATTTATCTTTGATTTAGATACAAAATAAAATGTTATTACAGTTTCTGAAGGATTGTTGGCATGAGGTTTCTAGGAATACGCTGCTCAAAATACTCTGGGCATAGCCAACAGTGATGAAACTCTACAAGTTTTTCCTTCAAATGATTCCAAAAGTCAATGTCAAGTTCTATTCTTTGGTAAAATATCCCTTTTGGCGTCCACACAACGAAATCTCCATAAAGTAAACACATCAACCCTAATTGCATTTGTATTTGGTAGTAGTATCTATGATTTGTTTTCAATTTAATTAAGCCATCTTCATTCCTTGTTAAGCAAAATGAATTTTTTTGAGTTGGTGACAAATGACTGTCAAACTCCTCAGGAGTGACATCTTTTAAGTTAAAGGGACATTTAATTTCAATAATTCCAAATTTTGCTGTTGGATCTGAAGCAGATTGGATACTAGGATCCATAAATAAACCATCAGGACTTGCAGCTAATTCAGGTGATTTATTATGGCTCCACAATCCAGTTTTTATTACTTTATAGCCTGGGGATATTGCTTGCATTAAATTTTCAAATTCTGTAAGTGCATTGCATTCATTTTTTTTCCCATAATTTATAGATGCTGTGCTTATTTCTGTAAAGTGCCACAATTTGTTATTTAATAAGTTGAATATTCTTGATGGCGCTACAGCATTTGCAAATGACTTTGCCTCTGATGCCGTTATTCGAAGTTGGCGTTCTTTTATCCATTCTATGGTACCCTGCGTTTCTGTTAATTCTGTTGGAAATATATCTATTTTTTTCTCTCCTTTCAATGGTGGCATTAAAGCTTTTAAAAAATCCCTACGTAACTGACATAGAATTGCTTTTCTGTCATCTTCCACTAAATAATCACCATATCTATAATTACATAAAGTATTAAACATTCTGTTTGAAAGATTATTGTTATTAAAAGCAGTAACAAGTTTGTTCGTCTCACTTTTAAGATCCAATGAAACTGATTTGGGAATTGGGTTGAAGCTAATCAAACTTTTTACTTTCTTTTCATTCACACTATAATTAGCTTCAAAAATTCTTTTGGGTGATTTTTTACTTTGTCTTCCCCTGTTCCACAAACACGGTAATGACGTAACACTTGCACTTTGAGGCTCATAGCCAAATTTCTTTATAAAGTCTAATAATGCTAGAAGAGTTCCTGCAACATGGCTACAACGACCCATGCTCGAAGCAACACAATCACAGCTGGTGTCTACAATGAATCCAGTATGTTGCGAAAGTGTCACAGTAACATTATAAAAATGTGACAGTTGAAAGGAAGCCATGACACTAGCTTTCAAAAAATAATAATTGTTAATACAATGATCTTGTATGTTTTGTACATGGCCACTGGTGAAATAAATCATCCCTCTATCCAGTGGCTTAGATGTTTGAACACCATTTTCTGCACTATTACTTACACTAGTAGTAGTAGTACTATCATTCATGAAAGATGTCTCGTGGAAATAATGATGCACATGTCCTTCATTAAAAAATTGTGGTATTGTCAAGGATGGAAATGGTTTCCACCCAATTATGGGCAAGATAGGAGAGCATGGTGAAGTTGAACTGCATGAGGGTGTAGTGGCTTGTTGCTCCTTCACCTTCTGTTCATACCATTTTCTATCATCTACATTAATATCAATGTCTTTACACCTGCCTGTAGTGATAGCATCTTTGATTCTGAAACAAAATAAACTTACATTAATACTCTACACAGTTCATATCTCAAATAATTTAACTAACATACTAAACTTATTATTACTAATAATCTTAATTTTTAATGGCCCTGATGGCTCAATATACTGTAATATACTATACAAAAATAACCAAAATATAGACATAGGCCCTAGCCCTAAGTAAGCC
This sequence comes from Ampullaceana balthica, assembly GCA_944989445.1. Lineage (NCBI taxonomy): Eukaryota > Metazoa > Mollusca > Gastropoda > Lymnaeidae > Ampullaceana > Ampullaceana balthica. The sequence goes on from CALYLW010001528.1 coordinate 194,845, forward strand.
TAATCACAATCAATATAATTTTAACCAACAAAAAATTTGTTAGTGGCATTCAGTAATTTTTACCTAACAACTATCTCAGTAACTATTACTAGCATCAGTTGGGTGTGCAATGGTTTGTCTGGGCATGGACAAACAACTAGCCCTCCATGACCATGCCGATGCCACCACTACCACTATATAATATAATACTATTATACTACTAAAATAATACTATCGACTATTACTATACTATATTACTACAAGACTCAAATAATACTTAATAATTTGTGTATAAGGAAGGCATTTAACATAGATCTAAATATTTTACAATTACAAAATTCAAGATTTATATCATTTTAAAATCGCACGTCGATTACATAAACAATATTATAAACAGTAACACTAGTACTAGTAGAGTAAGTTGCTTAGGCTTAGACTTACCTTTTAACAAGTTCAGGCTTATTCCCACTAATTTTGAGTCCTCTACATTTCAGCCACCTTCTCAGCTGCAAAACTGAGTGAGAAGAAATATCTTTTTTGTCCAAAATAGCACCTGGAACATCGTTTTCAGATAGCACTATAACACTATTAAACACACTGTTGCTAGCCATGTTTGAGAAAGTTTGACCTTACTGACAACGAAGAGCCTAAAAATAGATATGACCGAATGGCCTATGACGCGTTGGGGTCACATAAATGATCAAGCCTA